>JAWQFJ010014667.1:0-39154 GCA_034096865.1 Theodoxus fluviatilis | reverse complement strand
ATCGGATGCGCCTCCTTTGTTTACTTGCCTTCTTTGTCCATCCTCAGATTACACAGTGCATTTTCTCATTCGCAGCATATGTTCCAAATTGTTCACACGGTTGTTTTTTAATTTGCTTATTAAGTCGAGCTTTTGCTATTTATCTGCTACTGATAATGTTAATCAAAAGTTACAGGTCCACATACTGGGAGTTAGTAGGCATTGACAGAGTCATCACAAACCTGGCGCCATGACAGACGGCAAAGCAGCCACTTCATTGCTTGACCAAGCTCAGTATCAAGATACAATGACAACGGGGAGACACAGCAGCAACCATCATCATCACCACTACTACAACCGTCATCATCATCGTCAATGTCGTCGTCGTTGTCGTCATCATCATCATCATCATCATCGTCATCATCGTCATCGTCATCATCATCTTCGTCGTCATCATCATCATCATCATCGTCGTCGTCGTCGTCGTCATCATCATCATCGTCGTCGTCATCATCATCATCATTGTCGTCGTCGTCGTCGTCATCGTCGTCATCACCACCACTACCACCACCATCACCATCACCACCACCAACAACAACTACGTACAACAACAAGACCATCGCCACCACCACCACTACCACCACGACCATCACCACCACCATCACCACCACTACCATCACCACCACCACCACCACCATCATCATCATCATCATCATCATCATCATCATCATCATCATCATCATCATCATCATCATCATCATCATCATCATCATCATCATCATCATCATCATCATCATCATCACCAACGAGGAAAATGTGCAAACAGATTAATTTCTATCGTCATCATTTTCATCGTCAAATGCACACAACATGTGAATTTATATGTGGGGGAGTTTCATCCGCGCACACGACAGAAGTGGTGCTCCCTTTACACATCAGCAGACGACAAATATGATATGATCCGAGGTGCATTTCTAGTGGGAAAGCGATACGAGGTCAAACCCCAGAAATCCAGGAGTCTCTCCCTCTCCAAGGGCAAATTTAACCCAGGGATGGCCTTCACCATCAGAGACGAAACCATCCCCACAATCTCAGAACAGCCAGTGAAGAGCTTGGGGAGAGTACATGACGCTGCCCTGAAAGATACAGCACAAGTGGCCGATATCAAGAAAAAGACTCAAGAGGACGACAGAATTAAATCTGTCGTACTGGGCAAGTTCAAGATGTGCATATTCCAGTTTGTCTTCCTTCCAAAGCTCTTATGGCCTCTCCTACTCTACGCCATCCCTACCAGTGCAGTAGAGGCGCCAGAAGCCAAATCAGCAAATTCCTGAGGAAGTGGTGTGGAGTCCCTCCTGGTTTCTCCAGTGTTGACCTCTATGGCAAGTCAAACAAACTCGTGCTCCCGGTATTGTTAGTAACAGAAGAATTCAAAGTGGGAAAGGCCCACCTACTGATGATGCTGAGGACTTCCGAGGACCCGTTTGTCCCCTCCACAGTTCCAACGCTCAGGTCAGGGAGAAAGTGGACTGCTCAGATGGCCGTAGATAAAACGGAGGAGAGCCTGAAGCTGAAATACGTTATCGGACATCACCAGACAAGCCTTCAGGGACTGGGTTTGGGGGAGAGAACCAAATTATGATCCAAAGCAACAGAGAAGAAGAAACGGGGGCTGGTAGCCAGGGAGATCCGGTCCGAAGAAGAGAACAGAAGAGTAGGAAAGGTCGTCCAACAGTCCCAACAAGGAAAATGGACCACATGGGAAGCAGCCCTCCAACGATCTCTGTCCTGGAAAAGACATCTGGCATTTACCCCTCCTTCGCCTTGGCTTTCCCATCAGGGCAGTATACGATCAGCTTCCAACCAAGTCAAACCTGCTGAAGTGGGGAAAGAGTGCGGACCCTAACCGCCCTCTATGTGGGAAGACAAACTTTTAACCACGTTCTGGCAGCATGCCCCGTTGCACCGAGCCGTGGAAGGTATACGTGGCGCCACAATAGAGTGCTGGAGGTCCTGGTGAAGGCTGTCGAGACAACCATCATGCAGGCCATAGAAACCACAAAGCAAGGTACGGCTCTCCAGAGCCTTTTGGACGGCTGTGTGGACTGGAACCTCTCGTCAGACCTCCAAAGCAGCACACATTCACATCCAGAAGCAGTGAGGAAGACTGGTCAACGTCCCGATGCAGTCATCCACTCTGCCAGTGGGAAATGAGTTGTTCTCCTTGAACTGACAGTGTCCATGGAGGAGAAGATGGAAGAGTGGCACCAAATAAAGACTGCCAAAGACGAACCATTGGCCAAAGAACTTCATGCCTCCGGCTACAAAGTCACCATCTTGGCCGTGGAGGTGGGAGCGAGAGGCTTCGTGGGTGTGATGATCTTTGGACACCGTAGTTCAAAGAGGAGGAGGGAGTGTCGTGTATGTAAGAACCATTATGTGAACCCGAGTCAGTAGTGACTCTGGCATAGTTCGCAATGAATGTGCAATAGACTTGACCCTTCGCATTACAGCATTGCGCCAAAACTAGTTCGCTCCGGATACTATTTTTCCCACTTTTTACATAAATCATTCAGATGTTCAAACTTGTTTCCATTTCAACACAAACATTTTATTTTATCGAATAAACGTTTGTTTATTGCCCCAACAAGCGTAATTTATGAGTTTTGTGCGAAATAGTCTGAGAACTACTTTAACGGCGTATGTCAGGGAGCGTTTGTTCCCTATAATAACTACAATATAGTCTGGACGTCAGATACCCATACAATTGTTTCGCTGTAGAACTGTTGTACTGAAAACTTGAAACTCTCGCTTCTCCAGACAGAAACTGAGAACGCTCGTTCTCTACGCCCATAGTACCTAGCTCTTTGACATTGTGCCGACGAACATAACTTTTTTCTGACACATGTCATTAAAAGCTCACCACTCAATCCCTCGGGGAGGGGGAGGGAGAGAAGGAGGAGGACGAAAAGGACAAGGAGGAGGAGGAGGAGGAGGAGGAGCAGCAGCAGCAGAGGAGGAGGAGGAGGAAGGAGCAGGAGGAGGTGCAGGAGGAAGAAGAAGGAGCAGGAGGAGCAGAAGCAAGAGGAGGAGCAAGAGGAGGAGCAGGAGGAGGAGCAGGAGGAGGAGGAGGAAGAAGAAGGAGGAGCAAGGAGGAGGAGGAGGAGGAGGAGCAAGAGAAGGAGGCAAGAGGAGGAGCAAGAGGAGGAGCAGAGGAGGAGGAGGGCAAGAGGAGGAGCAGAGGAGGAGGAGGAGGAGGAGCAGCAGCAGCAGCAGCAGCAGGAGCAGGAGGAGGAGGAAGAGGAGGAGGAGGAGGAGGAGGAGGAGCAGCAGCAGCAGCAGGAGGAGCAGGAGGAGGAGCAGGAGGAGGAGCAGGAGGAGGAGTTGGAGGAGGAGGAGGAGGAGGAGCAAGAGGAGGAGCAAGAGGAGGAGCAAGAGGAGGAGCAAGAGGAGGAGCAAGAGGAGGAGCAGGAGGAGGAGGAGGAGGAGCAAGAGGAGGAGCAAGAGGAGGAGCAAGAGGAGGAGCAAGAGGAGGAGCACGAGGAGGAGGAGGAGGAGGAGCAAGAGGAGGAGCAAGAGGAGGAGCAAGAGGAGGAGTAGGAGCAGGAGCAGCAGAAGGAGCAGGAAGAGCAAGAGAAGGAAGAGGAGGAGCAGGAGGAGAAAGAGGAGGAGCAGGAGGAGCAAGAGGAGGAGCAGGAGGAGGAGGAGGAGCAAGAGGAGGAGCAGGAGGAGCAAGAGGAGGAGGAGAGCAGCAGCAGCAGCAGCAGAGCAGCAGGAGCAGGAGGAGGAGCAAGAGGAGGAGCAAGAGGAGGAGCAAGAGGAGGAGCAAGAGGAGGAGCAAGAGGAGGAGTAGGAGGAGGAGCAGGTGGAGTAGGAGGAGGAGCAAGGGGAGGGGCAAGAGGAGGAGCAGGAGGGAGGAGGAGGAGCAAGAGGAGGAGCAAGAGGAGGAGCAAGAGCAGGAGTAGGAGGAGGAGCAGGAGGGGTAGGAGGAGGAGCAAGGGGAGGGGCAAGAGGAGGAGCAGGAGGAGGAAGAGGAGGCAGAGCAGGAAGAAAGAAGAA
This sequence comes from Theodoxus fluviatilis, assembly GCA_034096865.1. Classification (NCBI taxonomy): domain Eukaryota; kingdom Metazoa; phylum Mollusca; class Gastropoda; order Cycloneritida; family Neritidae; genus Theodoxus; species Theodoxus fluviatilis. The sequence continues at coordinate 35,116 of JAWQFJ010014667.1, read as the reverse complement.
CGAAAGAGCAAAGAAGAGGAAGAAAGAGGATTGAAAGAGGAAAGAAAGAGGAGGAAAAAGGAGAGGAGGAAGAAGGAAGAAGAGGAAGGAGGAGGAGGAAGGAAGAGGAAGAAGAATAGGAATAAGAAGGAGAGGAGGAGGGGGCGGGGGGGTGGTTGTGGGGGGAGGAGGGGGATACTTTATAGCTTTTATTTAGATTATCCTGGCTTTGGACAGACTTAAACATTTTAATAAAAGGATCAGAATCATATATACTTAAACACATAAATGATTTTTAATTGCATATGCTGTGAAAAAAGTTTTGAGAAGTCAGGAGAACTGCATGCCTTTCGAGAACTACGTATATGAAAGTGTCACTGCACCTTCTGTTTAATTCAGCATGACTGAGTTTAAAGATGCTTAGAATGCCTCTCTCACCCTTCGTCGTTGGCCTTCACATACACTTTCTCCCCTACCCCTGCAAACACCTCCTGATCCCACCCCCACCCCCCTTTCAGAACCTGGCATTCTGGTGATTGCGTCATGCATGAGAGACAACTTGGAGGAGCAAGTCAAGACAGCTGCAGAAACAAATCCTAGGGTCGTGTTTTCTAAGCAGATCGATCGCTATCAAGGCTAGTAACAAAAGGAAAAAAAGAGAATCGTCCAGTTTCTTAGGAAATGATTGCTGGGTTCACACACAGCTGTCATGGATGGAGCTGGTGGTGAGAGTCGAGCAGGAGGGGTGTGCGAGGCTTGATGGTAGAGGGGCGCAGACATGAGACAAGTCGTAGCTGCTAGTGCTACCCTCAACGTTATTCATCCTATGGGTACAGGAGCTGCTGGCTCGTCCGAGGTCAGATGGCAGCGGCCTGGACTAGCTCGAGACCATTGTGACTGTGGTGTGTCTTGTGTTACGGTATTCTTTAGTTCGTACAGCATTGCCAACAGTAGTATCCCTTTCTACATAGACAACAACAAGAGGAGGGTGACCAAATGAATTTGGGAGTACTTCGTAGTCAAGACAAGCTTTCGGAGCCAAGCTCCTTCTTCAAGCGTAACCTTCAGGAAGCAGAGATCGCTGTGGATGTTGGCTGTTCTTCTGGCCTGAAGAAGGAGCTTGTCTTTTCTACAAAGTACCATCAGACTTCTTTGGTCAGCCTCCTCTTGTTGTTCAAGAATTATAGTCTGACACCAGCCCCTCACCCCTTTGTTTCCAGATTGAGCGAGCAGCCTGTTCATGTAGCAAACACGTGTGCGTGCCAGCCAGCTGATTGGTCAATTATTCTAATTGACAATGCATTACAAACATGGGAAAGAGGGGATTGGACGAATCACACGGACGCCTTAGGAAGCAGCACAACCAGTTACAAGATTGGCTAGTCATTCCAACAGACGAAAATGTTTTACAGATGCGATGGAATTTCGAATGTCGTTTAGTGGAGACGACCCAACTTGGTGACCTCTGAATGACCTAGAACTGTGAAGAGAGATGCCATAGCAATAAGTTCTGGGCCCAGTGAGATGGGAGAATGAAGGCTGTTGAAGTCGGTAGATGACAGCTGTAATTTTGCCGAAGTGCGTCCTATGACACAATGCAATCGAACAAGCTGACAGTTCTCTGCTGAATAAAACCGTCTCCAAAACTCCACGCCACCTGTTATTAGTTGCTGCTTTGGCACCAACTGAAGTGTGTGTGTTTTTTTGTTTTTCCACCCAACCCCAACCCCCAACCCCCTACCCCCACCCCCCACCCCTTTTCTCCCGTCAGCTGTCAGCTCACCGGCGATAAGTATGGTTGTGTCTGATCGCCTCTACAAGTTTTACTGAACGTGCCTCAGCACTGTATGAACTCCCTCATGGACAGACCCATACATCTGGATCGGGGGTTAGAATAGACCCCCAGTGTGTTGGGGGGTAGAATAAACCCTCTGTGGGTTAGGGTTTAGAATAGACTCCCTGTGAATTGGGGTTAGAATAGACCCCCATGTGGGTTGGAGGTTAGAATAGACCCGCCATTGGTTGGGAAGTTAGAATAGACTCCCTGTGAGTTGGAAGTTAGAATAGACTCTGTGCGTTGGGGTTTAGAATAGACTCCCTGTGAATTGGGGTTAGAATAGACCCCCATGTGGGTTGGAGGTTAGAATAGACCCGCCATTGGTTGGGGGTTAGAATAGACTCCCTGTGCGTTGGGGGTAGAATAAACCCTCTGTGGGTTAGGGTTTAGAATAGACTCCCTGTGAATTGGGGTTAGAATAGACCCCTGTGGGTTAGAGTTTAGAATAGACCCCTGTGAATTGGGGTTAGAATAGACCCCCATGTGGGTTGGAAGTTAGAATAGACCCGCCATTGGTTGGGGGTTAGAAAAGATTCCCTGTGTGTTGGGGGTTAGAATAGACCCCCTGTGCGCGTTGAAAGTTAGAATAGCCGCTGTGAGTTGAAAGTTAGAATAGACCCCTGTGGATTGGAAGTTAGAATAGACCCCATGTGGGTTGGAAGTTAGAATAGACCCCTTTGAGTTGGAAGTTTGAATAGACCATCTGTGGGTTGAGGGTTAGAATAGACCATCTATGGGTTGAGGGTAGAATTAGGACCCCTGTGGATCGGGGGTATAGAATAGCCCCCCCGTGGGTAGGCGGGGGGGTTAGAATAGACCATCTGTGGGTTGGGGGTTAGAATAGACCCTCTGTGGGTTGGGGTTAGAATAGACCCCTCTGTGGGTTGGAGGTCAGCATAGACTCCCCCTGTGGGTTGGGGGTTAGAATAGACCCCCCTGTGGGTTGGGGGTTAGAATAGACCCCCCCTGTGGGTTGGGGGTTAGAATAGACCCTGTGGGTTGGGGGTTAGAATAGACCCCCTGTGGGTTGGGGTTAGAATAGACCCCCTGTGGGTTGGGGTAAGAATAGACCCTCTGTGGGTTGGGGGTAAGAATAGACCCTCTGTGGGTTGGGGGTAAGAATAGACCCTCTGTGGGTTGGGGTAAGAATAGACCCCCTGTGGTTGGGGTAAGAATAGACCCTCTGTGGGTTGGGGTAAGAATAGACCCCCTGTGGGTTGGGGGTAAGAATAGACCCCTGTGGGTTGGGGGTAAGAATAGACCCCCTGTGGGTTGGGGGTAAGAATAGACCCCTGTGGGTTGGGGTAAGAATAGACCCCTGTGGGTTGGGGTAAGAATAGACCCCTGTGGGTTGGGGGTAAGAATAGACCCCTGTGGGTTGGGGTAAGAATAGACCCCCTGTGGGTTGGGGTAAGAATAGACCCCTGTGGGTTGGGGGTAAGAATAGACCCCCTGTGGGTTGGGGTAAGAATAGACCCCCTGTGGGTTGGGGGTAAGAATAGACTCCCTGTGGGTTGGGGGTAAGAATAGACTCCCTGTGGGTTGGGGGTAAGAATAGACCCCTGTGGGTTGGGGGTAAGAATAGACCCCTGTGGGTTGGGGGTAAGAATAGACTCCCTGTGGGTTGGGGGTAAGAATAGACTCCCTGTGGGTTGGGGGTAAGAATAGACTCCCTGTGAGTTGGGGGTAAGAATAGACTCCCTGTGGGTTGGGGGTAAGAATAGACCCCCTGTGGGTTGGGGGTAAGAAGAGACCCATTGCATCTCCCTGCGCGATGTGAAAAGGGCGAATATAACTAGTGAAAAGGAGACTTCCCTTGCTCCCGCGCTAACCAGCACAAGGAATGTTCCTGACCAAAATCCTTACATCGTCCACGAAGGCTGGCAGGCCGTAAAATGATTAATTCATACGTTCATTCGTTCATTCTTTCATTCATCCATTCATTTATTTTTAATTCGTCCATTCATTCGTTTGATCGTTCGTCCATTCATTCAGTCTACGGGCTGTCACCGGTTCCATGCTGCAAGCGAGTGACGTTTCTGCCGTGGCCTGGAAGACTGTCCAGGAGATGAGTGAAGTCTAACGGCCTATCAGGCTCTGTAGGCTATCCAAGACCTTTGATCACGAGAACCACAAGAGCTGGTCAGAGGATTAGCAAGTCATGTCTTGGCCTCCCTGTAGTTATTCGCCTTTTACGATTCAAGTAGGAAGTCACAGGGGGTCTATTCTAACCCTCAACTCACAGGGGGTCTATTCTAACCTCCAACCCACAGATGGTCTATTCTAACCCTCAACCCACAGGGGTCTATTCTAACCCCCTACTCACAGGGGGTCTAAGCTAACCCTCAACCCACAAGGGTCTATTCTAACCCTCAACCCACATATGGTCTATTCTAACCCCCTACCCACAGGGGGTCTATTCTAACCCCCAACCCACAGATTAGTCTATTCTAACCTCCTACCCACAGGGGTCTATTCTAATCCTTAACCCATAGATGGTCTATTCTAACCCCCTATATACAGGGGGTCTATTCTAACCCCCAACCCACAGATGGTCTATTCTAACCCTCAACCGACAGGGGTCTATTCTAACCCCAACCCACAGAGGGGTCTATTCTAACCCCAACCCACAGAGGGGTCTATTCTTACCCCAACCCACAGAGGGGTCTATTCTTTCCCTCAACCCACAGAGGGGTCTATTCTAACCCCAACCCACAGAGGGGTCTATTCTAACCCCAACCCACAGAGGGGTCTATTCTAACCCTCAACCGACAGGGGTCTATTGTAACACTCAATCCACAGAGGGTCTATTCTAACCCCCAACCCACAGATGGTATATTCTAACCCCCAACCCACAGATGGTCTATTCTAACCCTCAACCCACAAGGGTCTATTCTAACCCTCAACCCACAGATGGTCTATTCTAACCCTCAACCCACAGATGGTCTATTCTAACCCTCTACCCACAGGGGGTCTATTCTAACCCCCAACCCACAGGAGTTCTATTGTAACCCCCTACCCACAGGGGGTCTAAAGTAACCCTCAACCCACAGGGGGTCTATTCTAACCCTCAACCCACAGGGGTCTATTCTAACCTTCAACCCACAGATGGTCTATTCTAACCCTTAACCACAGATGGTCTATTCTAACCCTCAACCCACAGATGGTCTATTCTAACCCCCTACCCACAGGGGGTCTATTCTAACCCCCTACCCACAGGGGTCTATTCTAACCCTCAACCCATAGATGGTCTATTCTAACCCTCAACCCACAGATGGTCTATTCAAACTTCCAACTCACAGGGGTCTATTCTAACTTCCAACCCACATGGGGTCTATTCTAACTTCCAATCCACAGGGGTCTATTCTAACTTTCAACTCACAGCGGCTATTCTAACTTTCAACCCACAGGGGGTCTATTCTAACCCCCAACACACAGGGAATCTTTTCTAACCCCCAACCAATGGCGGGTCTATTCTAACTTCCAACCCACAGGGGGTCTATTCTAACTTCCAACCCACAGGGGTCTATTCTAACCTCCAACCCACATGGGGGTCTATTCTAACCCCAATTCACAGGGAGTCTATTCTAAACCCTAACCCACAGAGGGTTTATTCTAACCCCCAACGCACAGGGAGTCTATTCTAACCCCCAACCAATGGCGGGTCTATTCTAACTTCCAACTCACAGGGGTCTATTCTAACTTCCAACTCACAGGGGTTTATTCTACCTCCCAACGCACAGAAAGTCTATTCTAACTTCCAACTCACAGGGAGTCTATTCTAACTTCCAACTCACAGGGAGTCTATTCTAACTTCCAACTCACAGGGGTTTATTCTACCTCCCAACGCACAGGGAGTCTATTCTAAACCCTAACCCACAGAGGGTTTATTCTACCTCCCAACGCACAGGGGGTCTATTCTAACCCCCGATCCAGATGTACGGGTCTGTCCATGAGGATTTCATACAGTGCTGAGGCACGTTCAGTAAAACTTGTAGAGGCGATCAGACACAATCATAATTATCGCCGGTGAGCTGACAGCTGACGGGAGAAAAGGGGTGGGGGGTGGGGGTAGGGGGTTGGGGGTTGGGTTTGGGGGGAAAAACAAAAAAACACACACACACTTCAGCTGGTGCCAAAGCAGCAACTATTAGCAGGTGGCGTGGAGTTTTGGAGACGGCTTTATTCAGCAGAGAACTTTCAGCTTGCTCGATTGCATTGTGTCATAGGACGCACTTCGGCAAAATTACAGCTGTCATCTACCGACTTCAACAGCCTTCATTCTCTCATCTTACTGGGTCCAGAACTTATTGCTATGGCATCTCTCTTCCCAGTTCTAGGTCATCCAGAGGTCACCAAGTTGGGTCGTCTCCATTAAACGAAATTCGAAATTCCATCGCATCTGTAAAGCATTTTCGTCGGTTGGAATGACTAGCCAATCTTGAAACTGGTTGTGCTGCTTCCTAAGGCGTCCGTGTGATTCGTCCAATCCCCTCTTTCCCATGTTTGTAATGCATTGTCAATTAGAATAGTTGACCAATCAGCTGGCTGGCACGCACACGTGTTTGCTACATGAACAACAGGCTGCACCCTTTATGTGGAAACAAAGGGGTGAGGGGCTGGTGTCAGACTATAATTCTTGAACAACAAGAGGAGGCTGACCAAAGAAGTCTGGCGGTACTTCGTAGCAAAGACAAGCTCCTTCTTCAGGCCAGAAGAACAGCCAACATCCACAGCGATCTCTGCTTCCTGAAGGTTACGCTTGAAGAAGGAGCTTGGCTCCGAAAGCTTGTCTTAACTACGAAGTACTCCCAAATTCATTTGGTCACCCTCCTCTTCTTGTTGTCTATGTAGAAAGGGATACTACTGTTGGCAATGCTGTAAGAACTAAAGAATACCGTACCACAAGACACACCACAGTCACAATGGTCTCGAGCTAGTCCAGGCCGCTGCCATCTGACCTCGGACGAGCCAGCAGCTCCTATACCCAAGGGATGAATAAAGTTGTGGGTAGCACTAGCAGCTACGACTTGTCTCATGCCTGCGCCCCTCTACCATCAAGCCTCGCACACCTCTCCTGCTCGACTCTTACCACCGGCTCCATCCATGACAGTTGTGTGTGAACCCAGCAATCACTTCCTAAGAAACTGGACGATTCTCTTTGATTCCTTTTTACTAGCCTTGATAGCGATCGATCTGCTTAAAAAACACGACCCTGGGGTTTGTTTCTGCACCTGTCTTGACTCGCTCGTCCAAGTTGTCTCTCATGCATGACGCAATCAGCAGAATGCCAGGTTCTGAAAGGGGGGTGGGGTGGGATCAGGAGGTGTTTGCAGCTGTAGGGGAGAAAGTGTAGATGAAGGGCAACGACGAAGGGTGAGAGAGGCATTCTAAGCATCTTTAAACTCAGTCATGCTGAATTAATCAGAAGGTGCAGTGACACTTTCATACACGTAGTTCTCGAAAGGCATGAAGTTCTCCTGACTTCTGAAAAACTTTAATCACAGCATATGCAATTAAAAACCATTTATGTGAACATGTATATCTGAGGCTGATCCTTATTTTAAGGTGTTTAAGTCTGTCCAAAGCCAGGATAATCTAAATAAAAGCTATAAAGTATCCCCCTCCTCCCCCCACAACCACCCCCCGCCCCCCTCCTCCTCTCCTTCTTAATTCCTATTCTTCTTCCTCTTCCTTCTTCCTCCTCCTTCCTCTTCTTTCTTCTTCCTCCTCCTCCTTTTTTCTCCTCTTTCTTTCCTCTTTCATTCCTCTTTCTTTCCTCTTTCTTTGCTCTTTCGTTCTTCTTTCTTTCCTCCTGCTCCTCCTCTTCCTCCTCCTGCTCCTCCTCTTGCCCCTCCCCTTGCTCCTCCTCCTACCCCTCCTGCTCCTCCTCCTACTCCTCCTCTTGCTCCTCCTCTTGCTCCTCCTCTTGCTCCTCCTCCTACCCCTCCTGCTCCTCCTCTTGCCCCTCCCCTTGCTCCTCCTCCTACCCCTCCTGCTCCTCCTCCTACTCCTCCTCTTGCTCCTCCTCTTGCTCCTCCTCTTGCTCCTCCTCTTGCTCCTCCTCTTGCTCCTCCTCCTGCTCCTGCTGCTGCTGCTGCTGCTGCTGCTGCTGCTCCTCCTCCTCCTCCTCCTCTTGCTCCTCCTCTTGCTCCTCCTCCTCCTCCTGCTCCTCCTCTTGCTCCTCCTGCTCCTCCTCTTCCTCCTCCTGCTCCTCCTCTTGCCCCTCCCCTTGCTCCTCCTCCTACCCCTCCTGCTCCTGCTCCTACTCCTCCTCTTGCTCCTCCTCTTGCTCCTCCTCTTGCTCCTCCTCCTCCTCCTCCTCTTGCTCCTCCTCTTGCTCCTCCTCTTGCTCCTCCTCTTGCTCCTCCTCTTGCTCCTCCTCCTCCTCTTGCTCCTCCTCTTGCTCCTCCTCTTGCTCCTCCTCTTGCTCCTCCTCTTGCTCCTCCTCTTGCTCCTCCTCCTGCTCCTCCTCCTCCTCCTCCTGCTCCTCCTCCTGCTCCTGCTCCTGCTCCTCCTGCTGCTGCTGCTGCTCCTCCTCCTCCTCCTCCTCCTCCTCCTGCTCCTCCTCCTGCTCCTGCTGCTGCTGCTGCTGCTGCTCCTCCTCCTCCTCCTCCTCTTGCTCCTCCTCTTGCTCCTCCTCCTCCTCTTGCTCCTCCTCTTGCTCCTCCTCTTGCTCCTCCTCTTGCTCCTCCTCCTCCTCCTCCTCTTGCTCCTCCTCTTGCTCCTCCTCCTCCTCCTGCTCCTCCTCCTGCTCCTCCTCTTGCTCCTCCTCTTGCTCCTCCTGCTCCTCCTCCTCCTCCTGCTCCTCCTCCTGCTCCTGCTCCTGCTCCTCCTGCTACTGCTGCTGCTGCTGCTCCTCCTCCTCCTCCTCCTCCTCCTCCTCCTCCTCCTCCTCCTCCTCCTCCTCCTCCTCTCCGAGGGATTGAGTGGTGAGCGGTTAATGATATGAGTAAGAAAATAGTAATGTTCGTTGGCACAATGTCAAAGAGGTAGGTACTATGGGCGTAGAAAACGAGCGTTCTCAGTTTCTGTCTGGAGAAGCGAGAGTTTCACGTTTTCAGTACAACAGTTCTACAGCGAAACAATTGTATGGGTATCTGACGTCCAGACTATTTTGTAGTTATTATAGAGAACAAACGCTCCCTGACATACGCCGTTAAAGTAGTTCTAACACTATACGCTTGTTGGGGCAATAAACAAGCGTTTATTCGATAAAATAAAATTTTTGTGTTGAAATGGAAACAAGTTTGGACATCTGAATGATTTATGTAAAAAGTGGAAAAAATAGTATCCGGAGAGAACTATTTTTGGCGCAATGCTGTCATGCAAAGGGTCAAGTCTATTGCACATTCATTGCGAACTATGCCAGAGTCACTACTGACTCGGGTTCACATAATGGTTCTTACATACACGACACTCCCTCCTCCTCTTTGAACTACGGTGTCCAAAGATCATCACACCCACGAAGCCTCTCGCTCCCACCTCCACGGCCAAGATGGTGACTTTGTAGCCGGAGGCATGAAGTTCTTTGGCCAATGGTTCGTCTTTGGCAGTCTTTATTTGGTGCCACTCTTCCATCTTCTCCTCCACGGACACTGTCAGTTCAAGGAGAACAACTCATTTCCCACTGGCAGAGTGGATGACTGCATCGGGACGTTGACCAGTCTTCCTCACTGCTTCTGGATGTGAATGTGTGCTGCTTTGGAGGTCTGACGAGAGGTTCCAGTCCACACAGCCGTCCAAAAGGCTCTGGAGAGCCGTACCTTGCTTTGTGGTTTCTATGGCCTGCATGATGGTTGTCTCGACAGCCTTCACCAGGACCTCCAGCACTCTATTGTGGCGCCACGTATACCTTCCACGGCTCGGTGCAACGGGGCATGCTGCCAGAACGTGGTTAAAAGTTTGTCTTCCCACATAGAGGGCGGTTAGGGTCCGCACTCTTTCCCCACTTCAGCAGGTTTGACTTGGTTGGAAGCTGATCGTATACTGCCCTGATGGGAAAGCCAAGGCGAAGGAGGGGTAAATGCCAGATGTCTTTTCCAGGACAGAGATCGTTGGAGGGCTGCTTCCCATGTGGTCCATTTTCCTTGTTGGGACTGTTGGACGACCTTTCCTACTCTTCTGTTCTCTTCTTCGGACCGGATCTCCCTGGCTACCAGCCCCCGTTTCTTCTTCTCTGTTGCTTTGGATCATAATTTGGTTCTCTCCCCCAAACCCAGTCCCTGAAGGCTTGTCTGGTGATGTCCGATAACGTCTTTCAGCTTCAGGCTCTCCTCCGTTTTATCTACGGCCATCTGAGCAGTCCACTTTCTCCCTGACCTGAGCGTTGGAACTGTGGAGGGGACAAACGGGTCCTCGGAAGTCCTCAGCATCATCAGTAGGTGGGCCTTTCCCACTTTGAATTCTTCTGTTACTAACAATACCGGGAGCACGAGTTTGTTTGACTTGCCATAGAGGTCAACACTGGAGAAACCAGGAGGGACTCCACACCACTTCCTCAGGAATTTGCTGATTTGGCTTCTGGCGCCTCTACTGCACTGGTAGGGATGGCGTAGAGTAGGAGAGGCCATAAGAGCTTTGGAAGGAAGACAAACTGGAATATGCACATCTTGAACTTGCCCAGTACGACAGATTTAATTCTGTCGTCCTCTTGAGTCTTTTTCTTGATATCGGCCACTTGTGCTGTATCTTTCAGGGCAGCGTCATGTACTCTCCCCAAGCTCTTCACTGGCTGTTCTGAGATTGTGGGGATGGTTTCGTCTCTGATGGTGAAGGCCATCCCTGGGTTAAATTTGCCCTTGGAGAGGGAGAGACTCCTGGATTTCTGGGGTTTGACCTCGTATCGCTTTCCCACTAGAAATGCACCTCGGATCATATCATATTTGTCGTCTGCTGATGTGTAAAGGGAGCACCACTTCTGTCGTGTGCGCGGATGAAACTCCCCCACATATAAATTCACATGTTGTGTGCATTTGACGATGAAAATGATGACGATAGAAATTAATCTGTTTGCACATTTTCCTCGTTGGTGATGATGATGATGATGATGATGATGATGATGATGATGATGATGATGATGATGATGATGATGATGATGATGATGATGATGATGATGATGATGATGATGATGGTGGTGGTGGTGGTGGTGATGGTAGTGGTGGTGATGGTGGTGGTGATGGTCGTGGTGGTAGTGGTGGTGGTGGCGATGGTCTTGTTGTTGTACGTAGTTGTTGTTGGTGGTGGTGATGGTGATGGTGGTGGTAGTGGTGGTGATGACGACGATGACGACGACGACGACGACAATGATGATGATGATGACGACGACGATGATGATGATGACGACGACGACGACGACGATGATGATGATGATGATGACGACGAAGATGATGATGACGATGATGACGATGATGATGATGATGATGATGATGACGACAACGACGACGACATTGACGATGATGATGACGGTTGTAGTAGTGGTGATGATGATGGTTGCTGCTGTGTCTCCCCGTTGTCATTGTATCTTGATACTGAGCTTGGTCAAGCAATGAAGTGGCTGCTTTGCCGTCTGTCATGGCGCCAGGTTTGTGATGACTCTGTCAATGCCTACTAACTCCCAGTATGTGGACCTGTAACTTTTGATTAACATTATCAGTAGCAGATAAATAGCAAAAGCTCGACTTAATAAGCAAATTAAAAAACAACCGTGTGAACAATTTGGAACATATGCTGCGAATGAGAAAATGCACTGTGTAATCTGAGGATGGACAAAGAAGGCAAGTAAACAAAGGAGGCGCATCCGATGCTTTCCCTATACGAAAAGTGATGACGCTTGAAAAGCAGCGCCCTCAAGCGGCTGTGGTGTAGAGCAGATCAAGGGAGGTAAACAGACCACAGTGCAACATGTAAATACAGACGATGTTGCGCGAATGTATCGGCGTGTTTCTCATTAATCCCGAGCACATTGTCAACAAAAGTACCGTGTATTTTGTAACAAAATGACTCCCTGCAATAAAGCTGGTATTTATGCACCTTTTTTCCCGTCTACATTGTGATATAGAGCTTACAATTGACACGGAATTGGTGAATGAAAATAGTCAAATTCTACTGTTTGTTTTCTTTCTTTTTTAATTCACACAACCATCAGACATTTTGATGATATTTCAGTTTGTGCTGTTGGTGACTGAATCGTAAAACCAGACTATTTTAGCATGCCAGAATGCTAAATTTTATTCAGAAATTAATTTCCCCCATAGAATAGTGATTAGTGAGCTAAAGTGCGTTGGTTCTCGATTGCATAAAAGGAAACTTATTAAAATTTTACACTGCTTTGCATATTCATAATTATTGTCAAATTTATCGTTCCTTTGGTTTGTTGTTCTTTGCTCGGGCTGTCCTGTGTTTAGCAGTCGCTCTGATAATTTGGTCGCCAGGTCACGTGACACCAGTCGATTTAGAGCTCGACAGGAGAGACTATTCGAGCAGCTTCGTTCAGGAAAGATCTGGAAATCTAGGGTTAGGTATAAAAAGAGCGACAAAGCGAGAGAGAGAGAGAGAGAGAGAGAGAGAGAGAGAGAGAGAGAGAGACACGACTGACACGAGTCAGACACGAGCAGCAGATGCGACAGAGTTCAGGTGAGAGCTTAACTTTGTAAGGAGCGAGTCCTCTGCGACACTGTGCGTAGAGTGAAGCGAGTACGACGACGATTATTGATTTTCACCACTGTGTAGCGACCAGTGCGTGAATAAAGTTTATCGAAAACGACCACCAGTGTTTGTCACTTCGATTTCCCAGAGCAAGCCAGGAGAACCCCCGCGCAACAAGAGTAGAGTACAACATGTCTTATAGTCTGCCCCACTGACAGTCATCACACACACACACGTAGATCCGCCGTTACGTTGTCAATCCTTGATTCTATGGGTTCGGGGTAAGAATTGACCCACCGCGTTTCGCTACGCGATTCGTAAGAGGGGAATAACTAGATACATCGTGACTTGAATTGCACTTACTCGGAGATCTTCCAGTGATTTTCTTGCTTGGCCTTATATAGCCTACAAAGGCTGATAGGCCGTAAAACTCCATCCATCCATCCATCCATCCTTGATTCTGCTGTACAAACCACCACTACTGATAACACAGTAACTATGCCTGGTAAGGTGAAGGGTTCTTGCAAGCAATTTTACTATAAAATACAATTAAAAAACTCAGCATTACTCTATATGTTTACTGCAGCATCACCACAGCCGCTTGGGGGCGCTGCCGTCACTCGTTTCGCACAGACGCGCGTTATGATCGTTCTTTGTGTGTACTTACGTTCTTTGGGATGGATGTGTGAGCTTCCGATTAGAAAAGAGGCCGCAGTGATAAATTTAATTAGATCTTTTCCCTTTTTCCCCATGTTTCTCTCTCTCTCTCTCTCTCTCTCTCTCTCTCTCTCTCTCTCTCTCTCTCTCTCTGGTCGCTATTCACTACCAAAGCCTCCTTCAATATGCTTCAAGCAGACCTGTTGTTGCGAGCGAAAGCTAGCTCAACTCACGTCATTAGATGTGTCAGAAAGTTGCAATGTTTATCACCCGATGCATTTTTCAAAATGTTTGACGCCCAGGTTGCTAGCATATTGCTGTATTCCTCTGAGATCTGGGGCATTTACGACGGTTCTGTCATTGAATCTGTACATTTAGAGACCTTAAAGACATTTTTAAACCTACCTGTTATGGCACCAAACAAAATCGTTTATGGGGAAACTGGAAGGTATCCACTTCGTATAAATGGAATAATCCGATCAATTAGATAGGCCTACTGGTTGAAATTATTGAGAATGGAAAATGTACTTTACCCGAACATGGTGTACAAAATGATGTTGAATTCTTACAATCAAGGAAGTTGGGCATGTAAGATAAAAGAGTTCCTGTACAGATATGATTTTGGACAAGTATAGGGCCTAGGGGAACCAAATTGTGACAAATGAGCGTGCTTTCATAAGAGAGCCGAAAAGACGTCTGGTCGTGGACTTTAAAGCTGAGTGGCCCATGGTCTTAGAAAATAGTGAAAGATACACGTGTTGTAGGACAATAAAACCTATCTGGATGAAAGAAAAATATTTAATTGCTCTAGATTTATTTTAAAAAATCCCTTTAGAGACGTTTTCATCAGCTTCCGGGCAGGATTTAGTGAACTGTACATCCATAAACTCAGATATTACAACGATGGCTCAGATACATTATATATTTGCTCCGCTTGCAGAGAAGACGTTAAATGTGAAGTGCACTTTCTCCTTGCTTGTCCAGTGTATGAAGACTTCAGACAGAGATATGCCTCAATACTCAGAAACACGTACTCAAGAGAAGAACTGCAAACCGTATTGTCCTCGCAGGACTTCGGAACAATACGTTCATTGGCTATGTACATGTACTATGCATTTAAGCGAAGACAAGATGCTGTACAGATTGCTGCTGCGGATGATTCAATTTTGTAAGTTGTGATAGCCCCATGGCCTAACAAATAAACCATTCGTTCGTTCCTTCGTTCCTTCGTTCTCTCTCTCTCTCTCTCTCTCTCTCTCTCTCTCTCTCTAACTTAATGTGTTATGGTGATATGGGGCGTTTTCCTTTGTACATCAGTGCTGTATTACGCAGCGTTAAATATTGGCTAAAAATCCTTAGAATGGACATTGATAGACTTCCAAGACAAATCTACCAAATGATGCTAAATCAAGCACCACATTATACAATATGGGTTTCAAAGTTGAAAAATATTTTATTTGCATTTGACTTTGAAAATGTTTGGAAAAATCAAAACGTGGATAATGAACGTGTATTTGTAAGGCAACTCAGAGACAGAATGATTGAGAGTTTTTGTCAACAATGGAAAAATGATCTGTGTAGCAGTGACAGGTATTCTTTCTATAGGAAAATAAAAAGTGAGTGTTATGCTGAAAAGTACTTGTTTAGTTTAGACAGAAGGGTGTTCAGGGATGTATTTATCAGATTTCGAATGGGCATTACAGAGTTGTACATCCATAAACTTAGATACACAAAAGAAGCTCATGTAATTCTTTGTCCATTGTGTAGAGAGGAAGATGAAGACGACCATCACTTTTTATTTGTTTGTCCTGCTCTGCAGGACCTACGTGAACATTATTTATCTATTCACGTAGAAAAAGGTTGTCAAAATCCTGAAAATACTATTCTGAGTAATGACAGCGAGACAATATTAAGAGCTACTAGTATTTACTTGTATAAAGCTTTTCAACGAAGATCTTACGCTGTAACTTTACCCGAAAGCAACACTTTTTATTTTGATTCACGTTGGTATAGCATGTTGCAGTTCACCGTCATAGATATCCACCAGATGTGAAGGTGTATGATATATGTATTCCATTGAAATAGGCCGGTGGCCTCTTCAATAAACCATTCGTTCGTTCTCTCTCTCTCTCTCTCTCTCTCTCTCTCTCTCTCTCTCACACACACACACACACACACACACACACACACACACACACACACACACACACACACACACACACACACACACACATTAACCAAGCTATTTGCTAGTATAGGGTTTGCTTTTATTTAGCGAATTAAAAAAAAACTTGTACAATCTTTTAATCTTAATTTTGAGTAATTTTCCTCTCGAAGTTGTTGTTCCACTGCTGGCAATAATACAGCATTGAATTGGTTAATTAAAGAAAAAAGAAAGCCACAGAGTTTACATCTTTAAAACATGCACAATAAAGCGTAGAAACCAAACTTTCAAAATAACTCAAAATAACTCGATCAAAAGGATCAATTTCGCTTTCTCGTTTTCATTTCTTTTTCTTTCTCTCTTACCCGTTCCTTTTTTCTTAAAAAATTATTTCTTGTCGACTTTGGCTAATTATTTGAAATCACAATTTAAGTCTTTGTAGCCTTTGTTTTTCCTTTGGACGTCTCCCTGTCATTATTTTCGCCTGTACATCGCTATTCCAAGACTCCACAGGATTCGCTGTTTTGCTGCAGAAAACGTACAAAAATGAACAGAGAGAAAAAATCAATCTGTGCAATCGCCATAGCAACAACAACGTGAACAGCACCATAAATAACGACGACAATTAGACGCTGAGGTTCTCAGGTGGAGGAAAGCAGTCACGCAGTGGTTTTCTGTCCTCGCTCTCAGCGCCCATGCTTGTGTCACGTTGTGAAGGTATTTTTAGATCTTACTATCTTTTTCCAAAATTATCCCCGTCGCTTTTGTGGGAGTCGTCTGCTGGAACTTGCTTTCACGTCAGCATATGTCGTTTCTACGTGTTTTGTTGAAAATAATGGTCCCTGTGAAATACATGAGTTGTTAATTGTCACCAGATAAAAGTGAACGCTTTCAGTATCATCAGTATGAACACACATGACAGATCTGCGCAAACCTCGTGGCAGAATCCCGCCGGGTTTTTCGACTGTATTTTCTTTGCTTGCACGTACCTTAAGCCTACGTTTCTGTTTGCTTTCATAATAAAATTCTTATTCTTTTCATCTACAGCTTTACACTTCAAACATTTTGTTTTTATATCAGTCACCATGAGCGTGTAGCGGACAGATGAATGACAGTCCCTCCCTTTGTCGTAGCAGACGACTGTCTAAATTTGGACTCAAGGGAGGTAACCCGAAATTTATTTGCATGCGTTATGAAATAAGGAATGCTCCCTCAATCGATCGCGCCATCTTTCGCATCCGACAGCAGTCAGTATGTTTGGTTATTCTCCACCAAGACACCCTCTCGGACGTCCGGTCTAGGCAGGTAAGAGCGCTGGAAAATTATTCTTCGCTTTCTGATCGCTTTTCCCTTGTTATCCCCGCAGCTTGGAAACTTTTCCAAGTCAGCAACGGAGCTGTCTCGCCGAAGCGGGAAAGACTCGTGCGTGGTTTCTGGCGAACTCGGTCCCTGACATGTGGCCCGGCGGCCAGAACAAAGCAGTTGCTTTGTTTACATTTGGACTGGGCTGCAGCCATTTGCAAAATTGATGCCTTCGGTACTGAAATTTTCTCCTAAGCGGACCCATTCGGCCGTGTGTGCAGTTACGCTCGGCCTGATCCGCTGGAGTGTGCATGCGACCGAAGAAAATTTTATTTCGCTTCGTCGTTGTCGGGTTTTTCCGCCGTCCGCTTCCATTTCATCTCGCCGCGGCGCGCTCACTCCCTCGCTTCGTCTCGACAGTTGCACCTTTGTCGGCGAAATTTGCATACGCTGTTCATTGAGGAGGCTGACTGACAGGCCTTCGGACTGACCGCAGCTGACCCTTGAGGACGCGATCGGCCGAGCTAGCCTAACGCCCTAAGGCGCGAGCGTTTGACAGATGCCACACCGAGATTGGACTCGATGATCAATACGCCGATCATGGCCAGGCCCGATTCCTTTGTCACGAACTGTCAGCCACAGATACAAGCAGATTCCTTGGGGAGAAGTCCGTGATTCCACCGGCCTCCCTGCCCGTCAAAATTTCGATAATATCATAATGTGGTGCACGACTCTCTCATACGATCCACCTCAAGACGAAAGCGAGAACTACACACACCGCTAGTTAATCAAGTTTAGAGTTCATTGTTGATGGAGGGGTGCGGTGAGTGGTGGGTAACGGGAGGGGCTGTAGCATGTCAGGAATTTCCATATTTTTATTCTCAGCCTTATGCGGACGATAATGCTCTTTGGTTGGGGCAAGGCCGCAGTGATAGTGGTTAGTTTGTACTGAGCTTGACGTATACCAGTTTCTTTGTCTGCAACGAAGCCTGAGAGTCGTGGGAGCCCGCGGAAAACTTGTGACTCGTACTTCACTAAGGCCCGTTACTAAGGGCTTTGTGATTTTGTGGCCACTCGTCTGCTCTCTTTGATATCTTGAGCCGTAATCTTCCGAGCGTGCTGCGAGCCACTAGGATGAGATAAGAGTTGGAGGGAATTATTTTGGAGTTGCTTGCGGTGTTGTTACTATCAACAGCATGAGTCATACTTCTACCACCAGCCTCTGCCTGCCAACCCAGCCTGCCTCTGTCTGTCAGTCCGCCTGCAGTGTATTTGAAATGAAAGGCTTTTTCAGGCAGCTTAGCTTGACTAGCCTGGACCAGTTTTGTCTGAAAAACTCCCTAGCAGTTTTTGTAACTTTACACCAGGAAAAGAATTATATTAACCAGGTTTTATTTATGTCAAATTGAGAGATATATTTTGGCGGTTAAGCTGAAAAGACAAAGGGGATGTAATCTTGACAAAATATATTATTTTCTGATGGGCTCCTTGACAGTTTTGGTTGTTTTACTACCAAATAAAGATAACATAGATCTATATTATTGTGCTTGAAAAAATGCTTAGATGTTTGAGATGATATAATATTTAGATAAAGAAGAGCAGGTTTTTGTGTTGAAAGGCATTGGTGACAAGTTGATGAGTTTATTTCTTTATAGTATTCGTGTATTCGTGTAATTATTAACTCTGCCTGCAGAGTCGCTTACATTTCACAGGGGACAAGAACAAATCCCCCATCATTATTGAACCAAGGGACACTTTAATTGTCACACATGGAAGTAAGAGCTTGTAGTGTAGTACAATGGTAGACATAGTAAAACTCAAATGCATAGAGAAGTGTATTCTGATTTATTTAAAGGAAATGAAAAGTTGGTGTTCAAATAAATCTCCTGGATATATCCTAGGGTGTGTCTCATTTGAACTTTTTCAGAAACCAAAATAAACTCCTGTTAATTCCAGTTCAGCCATAGGTGTGTATGTCTGACTGCTTGGAATTGTTGCTTTATAATGTTCTGAAGCACCGGAAGAAACCCTGTATGATGAAACTGCATGAATGCTGATGCTGTTTTATGTTCTCGATGCTGCTGTTGTTGTTATTGATGGTGTTGATGATGATGATGATGATGGTGATGATGATGGAGATGATGATGATGATGATGATGATGATGATGATGATCATGACGATGGAGATGGAGATGATGGTTATTCAAACTACCATATCAATATCATTGTGTTTACCATATTAGATTTGCCATTACATCCACGTTATCATAGCTGACCTTTGAGCTTGAGGTGAGGGTGAGAATGTGATTAGTTGGGGATAGTCCTCACAGGTACCCTTTTTATCTCTGTGAAGAGAAGACATGTCTTGGTGGCTTCCACTATTCCTCCTTCTGTCTTCATGCCATCCACCTTGTCTTACACTTGCAGTGCAACCCAATGCACTTAATTACAATGCAGGACAGTACAGTATAATGAATACAGGACAATACAGTAAATTCAGTATGCTGCAATACAGTGCAGTACAAAATGGTACTGTACAACACTAATATACAGTGCACATGCAATACAACACAATACACATAAAATACAGTACAATACAATGCACATACAATACAGTGCAACACAATAAACATAAAATACAGCACAATACAGTGCACATACAATACAGTGCAACACAATACACATAAAATACAGCACAATACAGTGCACATACAATTTACAGTACAATACAATCCACATACAATACAGTACAATACAGTGCATATACAATACAGTGCATATACAATACAGTGCAACACAATACACATAAAATACAGCACAATACAGTGCACATACAATACAGTACAATACAATGCACACACAATACAGTGCAATACAGTGCATATGTGGTACAGTATGCACATACAGTACAATACAATACACATACAATACAGCACAATACAGTGCACATACAGTTCAGCACTATACAGGGCACATGCAATACAGTACAATACAATGCACATGCAATATAATACAGTACAATGCAGTGCACATATGATACAATACACTACAATACAGTACAATATAATGCACATACCATACAGTACACCACAATGCAGATACAGTACAAAACAATACACTGCACATACACTACAGTACAATACAGTGCACATACAATACAGTACAATACAACACAATGCACATACAGTACAACACTATACAATGCACATGCAATACAGTACAATACATTGCATGTACACCACAGTAAAATACAGTGCACATACACTACAGTACAATACAATGCACATACAATACAGTGCATATACGATACAGTATGCACATACAGTACAAAACAATACACTGCACATACACTACAGTACAATACAGTGCACATGCAATACAATACAATACAATGCACATACAATACAGTGCATATACGATACAGTATGCACACACAGTACAATACAATACAATGCACATGTAATATAGTGCACTTGAAATACAGTACAATACAATGCACATACAATACCGTGTATATACAATACAGTATGTGCAAATACAGTACAAAACAATACACTGCACATACACTACAGTACAATACAGTGCACATACAATACAGTACAATATAGTGCACCACACTGCACATACACTACAGTACAATACAGGCACATACAATACAGTACAATACAATGCACATGCAATATAATACAGTACAATGCAGTGCACATATGATACAGTACACTACAATACAGTACAGTATAATGTACATACAATACAGTACACCACAATGCAGATACAGTACAAAACAATACACTGCACATACACTACAGTACAATATAGTGCACATACAGAACAATACAGTGCACCACAATGCACATACAGTACAATACAATGCACATGTATACAGTACAATACAATACAATGCACATGCAATACAGGACAATACAATGCATGTACACCACAGTGCAATACAGTGCAATACAGTGCATATATGATACAGTGCTTATATACGATACAGTATGCGCATGCAGTACAATACAATACAATGCAAATACAGTACAGCACTATACAAGGCACATGTAATAAAGTACCATACAATGCACATACACTAGTACTGTACAATACAGTGCACATAGAATACAGTACACCACAATGCACATGCAATATAATACAGTACAATACCATGCACATACAATACAGTGCAGTAGTACAATACAGTACACCACAATGCACATACAGTGCAATACAATGCATGTACAATACAGTGCAATACTATACAGTACACTACAATGCACTATTGTGTAATCCAATATTATGCACTTACAATACAATGCAAACCAATGCATTATAATACAGTCCAATATGTTGCACATAGGATACAGTGCAATAAAAAATGTACAATTAACACAGTGCAATACAGTATAATACACTGCAGTACAATAAAATACACACAAAAAGCACAGTGCAGTAGTACAATACAATGCACATACAGCCCAATGCTCATTTCCAGTGGAAGAAAAAAGCCACAGGAAATGCAGCAGCACTTACAGTTACAGGTGTAAAACTTACAGGTGTAAAACTTACAGGTGTAACACTTACAGTTACAGGTGTAAAACTTACATTACAAGAACTGTGACAGATTTGACTCCCATCTACACTGCCTTTTTCTGTAGGATGCCCTATACATGTATTGGGATTGTGTCTTTGTCAATGAAAACTCCACTATTGTGCTTTCTCTCTGTTTCTCTGTCTGTCTGTCTATCTGTGTGTCTGTCTGTCTGTCTGTCTGTCTGTCTGTCTGTCTATGTGTGTGTGTGTCTGTGTGTCTGTCTGTCTGGCTGGCTGGCTGGCTGTGTCTGTGTGTCTCCCTCCCTCCCTCCCTCCCTCCCTCCCTCCCTCCCTCCCTCCCTCCCTCCCTCCCTCCCTCCCTCCCTCCCTCCCTCCCTCCCTCCCTCCCTCCCTCCCTCCCTCCCTCCTACTTTTAATTCCTCATGTATGTGTTGACTGCCTTCTTGCATAATTCTTGCATTCTCACAGCTATATACATTGTTGAACATCACCATTGACATCCATGATGAAGGAAGGCAGTGTAACTAGTGGCTCAGTGGCTGTAGACCTTGTATGGAAATCTGCTTTCACATTTGGATGCACGTTCGTCTGTCATAGTCATGTAGGCATGCCTCTGGGTTTTATTCACGCAGTAGGGCCGGTTGATAATGTCCATTCCCCTTGATCATGGGGTGTTATTTCTTGTGGTTGAGACTTCATAATTTTCATGTCTTTATTTTTCTCAACAGCAAGGATTTCATTTTTGTGTGCATGTTTGCATGAATGCGTGTTCTCATGATTGTGTCTCGACTCCCACCCAGGTAACCATTTTACTTCTTGGTGCTTGGGCATTTGGGATGCTGGCCTGCATGTGTGCTTGCATACATGTGCATGCTTGTGTACACAGAGTGTTTGTGTGTGTGTGTGTGTGTGTGTGTGTGTGTGTGTGTGCCTGTGTGTGTGTGTGTGCCTGTCTGTCAGTCTGTTTTTATGTGTGACTGTGTGTGTGTGTGTGTGTGTGTGTGTGTGTGCCTGTCTGTCAGTCTGTTTTTATGTGTGACTGTGTGTGCATGTGCATGTGCATGCATGAGTGCATGCATGTGTGTTTTCTTCCTTTTTGATGTATCTAAGTGTGCGTGTATCTCTTTCCTTTATTATCATGAACTTCTCTACGAAACCATTTATCCTTTTCAAGACCACATGCACCGTCCACTTGAAATTCCTGTCTGTACTACAGTCAGAGGGAATTTACTTTCCACAACACAAACACTGGAATCTAATTCTGGGGACAGCAAAGAAGGGCAACCGCAGAAGAGGGGAGACTTGGAGAGGGGAGACTTGGAGAGGGAAGACTTGGAGAGGGGAGACTTGGAGAGGGGAGACTTGGAGAGGGAAGACTTGGAGAGGGGAGACTTGGAGAGGGGAGACTTGGAGAGGGGAGACTTGGAGAGGGAAGACTTGGAGAGGGGAGACTTGGAGAGGGAAGACTTGGAGAGGGAAGACTTGGAGAGGGGAGACTTGGAGAGGGGAGACTTGGAGAGGGGAGACTTGGAGAGGGGAGACTTGGAGAGGGAAGACTTGGAGAGGGGAGACTTGGAGAGGGGAGACTTGGAGAGGGAAGACTTGGAGAGGGGAGACCGTGGTAGAGAGAGGACAGAACCTGGAGAGGGGAACTTGGGAGTGAAGCATCCCTTTGGAGAGGGGAGGCACAGAAGTGGAGAGGCGTCAAGACTTGAGTTAGGGGAAGATACTTGGAATGTGCGGCCCACTCTGGAGTTCTCGTCACCTACACGACGCAGCGCTGGGTGCGGTGAGAGAACACAGAGTGGGCCGCACACTCCAAGTCTTCCCTCTCAAGTATCTTCCCTCTCACACAAGTCTTTGTACGCCTCTCCAACTGTGCCTCCCGTCTCCTCCAAAGGGATGCTGTCACTCTCTCTACCACGGTCTCCCCTCTCCAAGTCTTCCCTCTCCAAGTCTCCCCTCTCCAAGTCTCCCCTCTCCAAGTCCTTCACCCTCTCCAAGTCTCCCTCTCCAAGTCTCCCCTCTCCAAGTCTCCCCTCTCCAAGTCTTCCCTCTCCAAGTCTTCCCTCTCCAAGTCTTCCCTCTCCAAGTCTCCCCTCTCCAAGTCTCCCCTCTCCAAGTCTTCCCTCTCCAAGTCTCCCCTCTCCAAGTCTCCCCTCTCCAAGTCTTCCCTCTCCAAGTCTCCCCACTCCAAGTCTCCCCTCTCCAAGTCTCCCTCATCCAAGTCTCCCCTCTCCAAGTCTCCCCTCTTCTGCGGTTGCCCTTCTTTGCTGTCCCCAGAATTAGATTCCAGTGTTTGTGTTGTGGAAAGTAAATTCCCTCTGACTGTAGTACAGACAGGAATTTCAAGTGGACGGTGCATGTGGTCTTGAAAAGGATAAATGGTTTCGTAGAGAAGTTCATGATAATAAAGGAAAGAGATACACGCACACTTAGATACATCAAAAAGGAAGAAAACACACATGCATGCACTCATGCATGCACACATGCACACACAGTCACACATAAAACAGACTGACAGACAGGCACACACACACACACACACACACACACACAGTCACACATAAAAACAGACTGACAGACAGGCACACACACACACACACAGGCACACACATACACACACACACACACACACACACACACAAACACTCTGTGTACACAAGCATGCACATGTATGCAAGCACACATGCAGGCCAGCATCCCAAATGCCCAAGCACCAAGAAGTAAAATGGTTACCTGGGTGGGAGTCGAGACACAATCATGAGAACACGCATTCATGCAAACATGCACACAAAAATGAAATCCTTGCTGTTGAGAAAAATAAAGACATGAAAATTATGAAGTCTCAACCACAAGAAATAACACCCCATGATCAAGGGGAATGGACATTATCAACCGGCCCTACTGCGTGAATAAAACCCAGAGGCATGCCTACATGACTATGACAGACGAACGTGCATCCAAATGTGAAAGCAGATTTCCATACAAGGTCTACAGCCACTGAGCCACTAGTTACACTGCCTTCCTTCATCATGGATGTCAATGGTGATGTTCAACAATGTATATAGCTGTGAGAATGCAAGAATTATGCAAGAAGGCAGTCAACACATACATGAGGAATTAAAAGTAGGAGGGAGGGAGGGAGGGAGGGAGGGAGGGAGGGAGGGAGGGAGGGAGGGAGGGAGGGAGGGAGGGAGGGAGGGAGGGAGGGAGGGAGGGAGGGAGGGAGGGAGGGAGGGAGACACACAGACACAGCCAGCCAGCCAGCCAGACAGACAGACACACAGACACACACACACATAGACAGACAGACAGACAGACAGACAGACAGACAGACACACAGATAGACAGACAGACAGAGAAACAGAGAGAAAGCACAATAGTGGAGTTTTCATTGACAAAGACACAATCCCAATACATGTATAGGGCATCCTACAGAAAAAGGCAGTGTAGATGGGAGTCAAATCTGTCACAGTTCTTGTAATGTAAGTTTTACACCTGTAACTGTAAGTGTTACACCTGTAAGTTTTACACCTGTAAGTTTTACACCTGTAACTGTAAGTGCTGCTGCATTTCCTGTGGCTTTTTTCTTCCACTGGAAATGAGCATTGGGCTGTATGTGCATTGTATTGTACTACTGCACTGTGCTTTTTGTGTGTATTTTATTGTACTGCAGTGTATTATACTGTATTGCACTGTGTTAATTGTACATTTTTTATTGCACTGTATCCTATGTGCAACATATTGGACTGTATTATAATGCATTGGTTTGCATTGTATTGTAAGTGCATAATATTGGATTACACAATAGTGCATTGTAGTGTACTGTATAGTATTGCACTGTATTGTACATGCATTGTATTGCACTGTATGTGCATTGTGGTGTACTGTATTGTACTACTGCACTGTATTGTATGTGCATGGTATTGTACTGTATTATATTGCATGTGCATTGTGGTGTACTGTATTCTATGTGCACTGTATTGTACAGTACTAGTGTATGTGCATTGTATGGTACTTTATTACATGTGCCTTGTATAGTGCTGTACTGTATTTGCATTGTATTGTATTGTACTGCATGCGCATACTGTATCGTATATAAGCACTGTATCATATATGCACTGTATTGCACTGTATTGCACTGTGGTGTACATGCATTGTATTGTCCTGTATTGCATGTGCATTGTATTGTATTGTACTGTATACATGTGCATTGTATTGTACTGTATGTGCATTGTGGTGCACTGTATTGTTCTGTATGTGCACTATATTGTACTGTAGTGTATGTGCAGTGTATTGTTTTGTACTGTATCTGCATTGTGGTGTACTGTATTGTATGTACATTATACTGTACTGTATTGTAGTGTACTGTATCATATGTGCACTGCATTGTACTGTATTATATTGCATGTGCATTGTATTGTACTGTATTGTATGTGCCCTGTATTGTACTGTAGTGTATGTGCAGTGTGGTGCACTATATTGTACTGTATTGTATGTGCACTGTATTGTACTGTAGTGTATGTGCAGTGTATTGTTTTGTACTGTATTTGCACATACTGTATTGTATATACACGGTATTGTATGTGCATTGTATTGTACTGTATTTCATGTGCACTATATTACATGTGCATTGTATTGTATTGTACTGTGTGTGCATACTGTATCGTATATGCACTGTATTGTATGTGCATTGTATTGTATTGTATTGCATGTGCACTGTATTGTACTGTAGTGTATGTGCAGTGTATTGTTTTGTACTGTATGTGCATACTGTATCGTATATGCACTGTATTGTATGTGCATTGTATTGTACTGTAGTGTATGTGCACTGTATTTTACTGTGGTGTACATGCAATGTATTGTACTGTATTGCATGTGCATTGTATAGTGTTGTACTGTATGTGCATTGTGTTGTATTGTACTGTATTGTATGTGCACTGTATTGTACTGTAGTGTATGTGCAGTGTATTGTTTTGTACTGTATCTGCATTGTGGTGTACTGTATGGTATGTGCATTATATTGTACTGTATTGTAGTGTATTGTATCATATGTGCACTGCATTGTACTGTATTATATTGCATGTGCATTGTATTGTACTGTATTGCATGTGCCCTGTATAGTGCTGAACTGTATGTGCACTGTATTGTGCTGTATTGTATGTGTATTGTATTGTACTGTATGTGCATACTGTACCACATATGCACTGTATTGCACTGTATTGTGTGTGCATTGTATTGTACTGTATTGTATGTGCACTGTATTGTGCTGTATTTTATGTGTATTGTGTTGCACTGTATTGTATATGCACTGTATTGTATATGCACTGTATTGTACTGTATTGTATGTGGATTGTATTGTACTGTAAATTGTATGTGCACTGTATTGTGCTGTATTTTATGTGTATTGTGTTGCACTGTATTGTATGTGCACTGTATTGTGCTGTATTTTATGTTTATTGTGTTGCACTGTATTGTATGTGCATTGTATTGTACTGTATTTTATGTGTATTGTGTTGTATTGCATGTGCACTGTATATTAGTGTTGTACAGTACCATTTTGTACTGCACTGTATTGCAGCATACTGAATTTACTGTATTGTCCTGTATTCATTATACTGTACTGTCCTGCATTGTAATTAAGTGCATTGGGTTGCACTGCAAGTGTAAGACAAGGTGGATGGCATGAAGACAGAAGGAGGAATAGTGGAAGCCACCAAGACATGTCTTCTCTTCACAGAGATAAAAAGGGTACCTGTGAGGACTATCCCCAACTAATCACATTCTCACCCTCACCTCAAGCTCAAAGGTCAGCTATGATAACGTGGATGTAATGGCAAATCTAATATGGTAAACACAATGATATTGATATGGTAGTTTGAATAACCATCATCTCCATCTCCATCGTCATGATCATCATCATCATCATCATCATCATCATCATCATCTCCATCATCATCACCATCATCATCATCATCATCATCAACACCATCAATAACAACAACAGCAGCATCGAGAACATAAAACAGCATCAGCATTCATGCAGTTTCATCATACAGGGTTTCTTCCGGTGCTTCAGAACATTATAAAGCAACAATTCCAAGCAGTCAGACATACACACCTATGGCTGAACTGGAATTAACAGGAGTTTATTTTGGTTTCTGAAAAAGTTCAAATGAGACACACCCTAGGATATATCCAGGAGATTTATTTGAACACCAACTTTTCATTTCCTTTAAATAAATCAGAATACACTTCTCTATGCATTTGAGTTTTACTATGTCTACCATTGTACTACACTACAAGCTCTTACTTCCATGTGTGACAATTAAAGTGTCCCTTGGTTCAATAATGATGGGGGATTTGTTCTTGTCCCCTGTGAAATGTAAGCGACTCTGCAGGCAGAGTTAATAATTACACGAATACACGAATACTATAAAGAAATAAACTCATCAACTTGTCACCAATGCCTTTCAACACAAAAACCTGCTCTTCTTTATCTAAATATTATATCATCTCAAACATCTAAGCATTTTTTCAAGCACAATAATATAGATCTATGTTATCTTTATTTGGTAGTAAAACAACCAAAACTGTCAAGGAGCCCATCAGAAAATAATATATTTTGTCAAGATTACATCCCCTTTGTCTTTTCAGCTTAACCACCAAAATATATCTCTCAATTTGACAAAAATAAAACCTGGTTAATATAATTCTTTTCCTGGTGTAAAGTTACAAAAAACTGCTAGGGAGTTTTTCAGGCAAAACTGGCCCAGGCTAGTCAAGCTAAGCTGCCTGAAAAAAGCCTTTCATTTCAAATACACTGCAGGCGGACTGACAGACAGAGGCAGGCTGGGTTGGCAGGCAGAGGCTGGTGGTAGAAGTATGACTCATGCTGTTGATAGTAACAACACCGCAAGCAACTCCAAAATAATTCCCTCCAACTCTTATCTCATCCTAGTGGCTCGCAGCACGCTCGGAAGATTACGGCTCAAGATATCAAAGAGAGCAGACGAGTGGCCACAAAATCACAAAGCCCTTAGTAACGGGCCTTAGTGAAGTACGAGTCACAAGTTTTCCGCGGGCTCCCACGACTCTCAGGCTTCGTTGCAGACAAAGAAACTGGTATACGTCAAGCTCAGTACAAACTAACCACTATCACTGCGGCCTTGCCCCAACCAAAGAGCATTATCGTCCGCATAAGGCTGAGAATAAAAATATGGAAATTCCTGACATGCTACAGCCCCTCCCGTTACCCACCACTCACCGCACCCCTCCATCAACAATGAACTCTAAACTTGATTAACTAGCGGTGTGTGTAGTTCTCGCTTTCGTCTTGAGGTGGATCGTATGAGAGAGTCGTGCACCACATTATGATATTATCGAAATTTTGACGGGCAGGGAGGCCGGTGGAATCACGGACTTCTCCCCAAGGAATCTGCTTGTATCTGTGGCTGACAGTTCGTGACAAAGGAATCGGGCCTGGCCATGATCGGCGTATTGATCATCGAGTCCAATCTCGGTGTGGCATCTGTCAAACGCTCGCGCCTTAGGGCGTTAGGCTAGCTCGGCCGATCGCGTCCTCAAGGGTCAGCTGCGGTCAGTCCGAAGGCCTGTCAGTCAGCCTCCTCAATGAACAGCGTATGCAAATTTCGCCGACAAAGGTGCAACTGTCGAGACGAAGCGAGGGAGTGAGCGCGCCGCGGCGAGATGAAATGGAAGCGGACGGCGGAAAAACCCGACAACGACGAAGCGAAATAAAATTTTCTTCGGTCGCATGCACACTCCAGCGGATCAGGCCGAGCGTAACTGCACACACGGCCGAATGGGTCCGCTTAGGAGAAAATTTCAGTACCGAAGGCATCAATTTTGCAAATGGCTGCAGCCCAGTCCAAATGTAAACAAAGCAACTGCTTTGTTCTGGCCGCCGGGCCACATGTCAGGGACCGAGTTCGCCAGAAACCACGCACGAGTCTTTCCCGCTTCGGCGAGACAGCTCCGTTGCTGACTTGGAAAAGTTTCCAAGCTGCGGGGATAACAAGGGAAAAGCGATCAGAAAGCGAAGAATAATTTTCCAGCGCTCTTACCTGCCTAGACCGGACGTCCGAGAGGGTGTCTTGGTGGAGAATAACCAAACATACTGACTGCTGTCGGATGCGAAAGATGGCGCGATCGATTGAGGGAGCATTCCTTATTTCATAACGCATGCAAATAAATTTCGGGTTACCTCCCTTGAGTCCAAATTTAGACAGTCGTCTGCTACGACAAAGGGAGGGACTGTCATTCATCTGTCCGCTACACGCTCATGGTGACTGATATAAAAACAAAATGTTTGAAGTGTAAAGCTGTAGATGAAAAGAATAAGAATTTTATTATGAAAGCAAACAGAAACGTAGGCTTAAGGTACGTGCAAGCAAAGAAAATACAGTCGAAAAACCCGGCGGGATTCTGCCACGAGGTTTGCGCAGATCTGTCATGTGTGTTCATACTGATGATACTGAAAGCGTTCACTTTTATCTGGTGACAATTAACAACTCATGTATTTCACAGGGACCATTATTTTCAACAAAACACGTAGAAACGACATATGCTGACGTGAAAGCAAGTTCCAGCAGACGACTCCCACAAAAGCGACGGGGATAATTTTGGAAAAAGATAGTAAGATCTAAAAATACCTTCACAACGTGACACAAGCATGGGCGCTGAGAGCGAGGACAGAAAACCACTGCGTGACTGCTTTCCTCCACCTGAGAACCTCAGCGTCTAATTGTCGTCGTTATTTATGGTGCTGTTCACGTTGTTGTTGCTATGGCGATTGCACAGATTGATTTTTTCTCTCTGTTCATTTTTGTACGTTTTCTGCAGCAAAACAGCGAATCCTGTGGAGTCTTGGAATAGCGATGTACAGGCGAAAATAATGACAGGGAGACGTCCAAAGGAAAAACAAAGGCTACAAAGACTTAAATTGTGATTTCAAATAATTAGCCAAAGTCGACAAGAAATAATTTTTTAAGAAAAAAGGAACGGGTAAGAGAGAAAGAAAAAGAAATGAAAACGAGAAAGCGAAATTGATCCTTTTGATCGAGTTATTTTGAGTTATTTTGAAAGTTTGGTTTCTACGCTTTATTGTGCATGTTTTAAAGATGTAAACTCTGTGGCTTTCTTTTTTCTTTAATTAACCAATTCAATGCTGTATTATTGCCAGCAGTGGAACAACAACTTCGAGAGGAAAATTACTCAAAATTAAGATTAAAAGATTGTACAAGTTTTTTTTTAATTCGCTAAATAAAAGCAAACCCTATACTAGCAAATAGCTTGGTTAATGTGTGTGTGTGTGTGTGTGTGTGTGTGTGTGTGTGTGTGTGTGTGTGTGTGTGTGTGTGTGTGTGTGTGTGTTTGAGAGAGAGAGAGAGAGAGAGAGAGAGAGAGAGAGAGAGAACGAACGAATGGTTTATTGAAGAGGCCACCGGCCTATTTCAATGGAATACATATATCATACACCTTCACATCTGGTGGATATCTATGACGGTGAACTGCAACATGCTATACCAACGTGAATCAAAATAAAAAGTGTTGCTTTCGGGTAAAGTTACAGCGTAAGATCTTCGTTGAAAAGCTTTATACAAGTAAATACTAGTAGCTCTTAATATTGTCTCGCTGTCATTACTCAGAATAGTATTTTCAGGATTTTGACAACCTTTTTCTACGTGAATAGATAAATAATGTTCACGTAGGTCCTGCAGAGCAGGACAAACAAATAAAAAGTGATGGTCGTCTTCATCTTCCTCTCTACACAATGGACAAAGAATTACATGAGCTTCTTTTGTGTATCTAAGTTTATGGATGTACAACTCTGTAATGCCCATTCGAAATCTGATAAATACATCCCTGAACACCCTTCTGTCTAAACTAAACAAGTACTTTTCAGCATAACACTCACTTTTTATTTTCCTATAGAAAGAATACCTGTCACTGCTACACAGATCATTTTTCCATTGTTGACAAAAACTCTCAATCATTCTGTCTCTGAGTTGCCTTACAAATACACGTTCATTATCCACGTTTTGATTTTTCCAAACATTTTCAAAGTCAAATGCAAATAAAATATTTTTCAACTTTGAAACCCATATTGTATAATGTGGTGCTTGATTTAGCATCATTTGGTAGATTTGTCTTGGAAGTCTATCAATGTCCATTCTAAGGATTTTTAGCCAATATTTAACGCTGCGTAATACAGCACTGATGTACAAAGGAAAACGCCCCATATCACCATAACACATTAAGTTAGAGAGAGAGAGAGAGAGAGAGAGAGAGAGAGAGAGAGAGAACGAAGGAACGAAGGAACGAACGAATGGTTTATTTGTTAGGCCATGGGGCTATCACAACTTACAAAATTGAATCATCCGCAGCAGCAATCTGTACAGCATCTTGTCTTCGCTTAAATGCATAGTACATGTACATAGACAATGAATGTATTGTTCCGAAGTCATGTGAGGACAATAGGGTTCCCAGTTCCTCTCTTGTGTACGTGTTACTGAGTATTGAGGCATATCTCTGTCTTAAGTCTTCATACACTGGACAAGCAAGGAGAAAGTGCACTTCACATTCAACTTCTTCTCTGCAAGCGGGGCATATATATAATTTATCTGCGCCATCGTTGTAATATCTGAGTTTATGGATGTACAGTTCACTAAATCCTGCTCGGAAGCTGATGAAAACGTCTCTAAAGGGATTTTTTAAAATAAATCTAGAGCAATTAAATATTTTTCTTTCATCCAGATAGGTTTTATTGTCCTACAACACGTGTATCTTTCACTATTTTCTAAGACCATGGGCCACTCAGCTTTAAAGTCCACGACCAGACGTCTTTTCGGCTCTCTTATGAAAGCACGCTCATTTGTCACAATTTGGTTCCCCTAGGCCCTATACTTGTCCAAAATCATATCTGTACAGGAACTCTTTTATCTTACATGCCCAACTTCCTTGATTGTAAGAATTCAACATCATTTTGTACACCATGTTCGGGTAAAGTACATTTTCCATTCTCAATAATTTCAACCAGTAGGCCTATCTAATTGATCGGATTATTCCATTTATACGAAGTGGATACCTTCCAGTTTCCCCATAAACGATTTTGTTTGGTGCCATAACAGGTAGGTTTTAAAATGTCTTTAAGGTCTCTAAATGTACAGATTCAATGACAGAACCGTCGTAAATGCCCCAGATCTCAGAGGAATACAGCAATATGCTAGCAACCTGGGCGTCAAACATTTTGAAAAATGCATCGGGTGATAAACATTGCAACTTTCTGACACATCTAATGACGTGAGTTGAGCTAGCTTTCGCTCGCAACAACAGGTCTGCTTGAAGCATATTGAAGGAGGCTTTGGTAGTGAATAGCGACCAGAGAGAGAGAGAGAGAGAGAGAGAGAGAGAGAGAGAGAGAGAGAGAGAGAGAGAAACATGGGGAAAAAGGGAAAAGATCTAATTAAATTTATCACTGCGGCCTCTTTTCTAATCGGAACCTCACACATCCATCCCAAAGAACGTAAGTACACACAAAGAACGTAAGTACACACAAAGAACGTAAGTACACACAAAGAACGTAAGTACACACAAAGAACGTAAGTACACACAAAGAACGTAAGTACACACAAAGAACGTAAGTACACACAAAGAACGTAAGTACACACAAAGAACGTAAGTACACACAAAGAACGTAAGTACACACAAAGAACGTAAGTACACACAAAGAACGTAAGTACACACAAAGAACGTAAGTACACACAAAGAACGTAAGTACACACAAAGAACGTAAGTACACACAAAGAACGTAAGTACACACAAAGAACGTAAGTACACACAAAGAACGTAAGTACACACAAAGAACGTAAGTACACACAAAGAACGTAAGTACACACAAAGAACGTAAGTACACACAAAGAACGTAAGTACACACAAAGAACGTAAGTACACACAAAGAACGTAAGTACACACAAAGAACGTAAGTACACACAAAAAGAACGTAAGTACACACAAAAAGAACGTAAGTACACACAAAGAACGTAAGTACACACAAAGAACGTAAGTACACACAAAGAACGTAAGTACACACAAAGAACGTAAGTACACACAAAGAAACGTAAGTACACACAAAGAACGTAAGTACACACAAAAAGAACGTAAGTACACACAAAGAACGTAAGTACACACAAAGAACGTAAGTACACACACAAAGAACGTAAGTACACACAAAGAACGTAAGTACACACAAAGAACGTAAGTACACACAAAGAACGTAAGTACACACAAAGAACGTAAGTACACACAAAGAACGTAAGTACACACAAAGAACGTAAGTACACACAAAGAACGTAAGTACACACAAAGAACGTAAGTACACACAAAGAACGTAAGTACACACAAAGAACGTAAGTACACACAAAGAACGTAAGTACACACAAAGAACGTAAGTACACACAAAGAACGTAAGTACACACAAAGAACGATCATAACGCGCGTCTGTGCGAAACGAGTGACGGCAGCGCCCCCAAGCGGCTGTGGTGATGCTGCAGTAAACATATAGAGTAATGCTGAGTTTTTTAATTGTATTTTATAGTAAAATTGCTTGCAAGAACCCTTCACCTTACCAGGCATAGTTACTGTGTTAACAGTAGTGGTGGTTTGTACAGCAGAATCAAGGATGGATGGATGGATGGATGGAGTTTTACGGCCTATCAGCCTTTGTAGGCTATATAAGGCCAAGCAAGAAAATCACTGGAAGATCTCCGAGTAAGTGCAATTCAAGTCACGATGTATCTAGTTATTCCCCTCTTACGAATCGCGTAGCGAAACGCGGTGGGTCAATTCTTACCCCGAACCCATAGAATCAAGGATTGACAACGTAACGGCGGATCTACGTGTGTGTGTGTGATGACTGTCAGTGGGGCAGACTATAAGACATGTTGTACTCTACTCTTGTTGCGCGGGGGTTCTCCTGGCTTGCTCTGGGAAATCGAAGTGACAAACACTGGTGGTCGTTTTCGATAAACTTTATTCACGCACTGGTCGCTACACAGTGGTGAAAATCAATAATCGTCGTCGTACTCGCTTCACTCTACGCACAGTGTCGCAGAGGTCTCGCTCCTTACAAAGTTAAGCTCTCACCTGAACTCTGTCGCATCTGCTGCTCGTATCTGACTCGTGTCAGTCGTGTCTGTCTCTCTCTCTCTCTCTCTCTCTCTCTCTCTCTCGCTTTGTCGCTCTTTTTATACCTAACCCTAGATTTCCAGATCTTTCCTGAACGAAGCTGCTCGAATAGTCTCTCCTGTCGAGCTCTAAATCGACTGGTGTCACGTGACCTGGCGACCAAATTATCAGAGCGACTGCTAAACACAGGACAGCTGGAGCAAAGAACAACAAACCAAAGGAACGATAAATTTGACAATAATTATGAATATGCAAAGCAGTGTAAAAATTTAATAAGTTCCCTTTTATTCAATCGACAACCAACGCTCTTTAGCTCACTAATCACTATTCAATGGGGGAAATTAATTTCTGAATAAAATTTAGCATTCTGGCATGCTGCAATAGTCTGGTTTTACGATTCAGTCACCAACAGCACAAACTTGAATATCATCAAAATGTCTGATGGTTGTGTGAATTAAAAAAGAAAGAAAACAAACAGTAGAATTTGACTGTTTTCATTCACCAATTCCGTGTCAATTGTAAGCTCTATATCACAATGTAGACGGGGAAAAAAGGTGCATAAATACCAGCTTTATTGCAGGGAGTCATTTTGCTACAAATTACACGGTAATTTTGTTGACAAATGTGCTCGGGATTAATGAGAAACACGCCGATACATTCGCGCAACATCGTCTGTATTTACATGTTGCACTGTGGTCTGTTTACCTCCCTTGATCTGCTCTACACCACAGCCGCTTGAGGGCGCTGCTTTTCAAGCGTCATCGCTTTTC
>JAWQFJ010014665.1:7500-23111 GCA_034096865.1 Theodoxus fluviatilis | reverse complement strand
AGAAAAAAACAAGACGTTTTCTACAAAAGCAACGCAGATCACTTGGTTTCCCGGTTACCAGCAACACACACGACACCCGAAAAATCGACACGCGATGGAAATTTTCTGGTAGCAAATCAACTAAGTTTCTAAATCTATCGCTGCTCAGTCAAAACTGAGCATTGTATTCAATACTATATAGCTTTAGAAACTGCGCACACTTTGCAAACGAAAGAAGTCCGAAATCGAGCGATTTTCAACCAGAACAGTACAAAGTGAAACACGTGGTAACCTGCGCACGTGGGATTGCCAACGTGTGACACATCATTGAATTTGCTGTAGAAAGGCGCCACACGTGACTAATTTGCATAAAACGTCATCAAGTTTGGTGTAGAGTATGAAAATACAGGTTTCTGGGCCAGTCAGTCGTAGCGATGTCGCAGCATTTTTTTTTAAACCTTTGAAAACGAACTTTGCGAACCTGCGTGACGAACGCGACACCAAACTCAAACCAAGACATTACAAGCCTCCTGCAATCTACTTTCTCCTTTTCTTTATAACAACGTGCTTGTGTTTCATATGTTTTCCATATTCCAACAGAATTCTGTGTATTGTGTAGTTTTGTCGTCTGCTGGACCTAAAGTTGAAGAGCGGAATTTTGTGACACCATGAGTACGCAAGTAACCCTCGATTTTAAACCGCCAATTTACGACCAAAAGCAAGCAATTAAAAGCTTTTGAATGTATAGCTCCTTTATTCAATCCATGGCCAACCACATACATGCAATCAATTGGGTTTCTCTAACTTAAAAGTTATTGCATGGGACAAAGCAAAAGCATGGTGTCAGCTTTCCCGTTTTCCGACGCCATTTTCAGCACAAAATTCGGGATTGAATTAAAATTAAACATGCATAAAATAAACTTTTTGCCACGGTACCGTTTTTCCTGATGCATTTACATAAGTAAAACACAAATATGATTTGATTTTGTAAAAATAATTATCATACATTTTGTTTTGGGGGCTTGAAAGAGGTGTTTCCTGAGAGTCTCCACTAGCTAAGAATGACTCATCTGCGTTCGGTTGGATGGTGTCTGCATAAACCAGGGAGTTGCGGATTGGAGATGGAGGAGGAGGAAGATGAAGAGGATGAAGCTACTAACGATTCGAGGACCAGAATTTCATCGTCCAAGGACTGAAGGAGTGAATCTGAGATGTGTGTAACGGATCGTGCCTGATGCGCTGGTAGGAACAGTCCTGAGGTAAAAGAATTTGAGAGTCTGAGGAGGAGAGTGATACTACTGCGGAGATGGAGGAGGAAAAAGATGAAGAGGAGGACGAAGACCGATGAGATGACTGAAGTTGAGGTGATTGAAGTTGAGGTTATTCAAGACAGTTGAAGTTGATGTTGAAGTTGAGGTTATTCAAGACAGTTGAAGTTGAAGTTGAAGTTGAGGTTATTCAAGACAGTTGAAGTTGATGTTGAAGTTGGTTGAAATAAAGAAGATAAGAAAATGGAATCAAGCGAGCGCGGTTGTCCCTCGATCTACTCTCGCTCCTCTCGCTCTCGTCCCCTTTCTGTCGACCATATCTGGTCACAGAAAAAATGGCGCTGCTGTGACCAGATATGGTCGACAGAAAGGGGACGAGAGCGAGAGGAGCGAGAGTAGATCGAGGGACAACCGCGCTCGCTTGATTCCATTTTCTTATCTTCTTTATTTCAACCAACTTCAACATCAACTTCAACTGTCTTGAATAACCTCAACTTCAACATCAACTTCAACTGTCTTGAATAACCTCAACTTCAATCACCTCAACTTCAGTCATCTCATCGGTCTTCGTCCTCCTCTTCATCTTCTTCCTCCTCCATCTCCGCAGTAGTATCACTCTCCTCCTCAGACTCTCAAATTCTTTTACCTCAGGACTGTTCCTACCAGCGCATCAGGCACGATCCGTTACACACATCTCAGATTCACTCCTTCAGTCCTTGGCCGATGAAATTCTGGTCCTCGAATCGTTAGTAGCTTCATCCTCTTCATCTTCCTCCTCCTCCATCTCCAATCCGCAACTCCCTGGTTTATGCAGACACCATCCAACTGAACGCAGATCAACTCAATCTGCTCGGGCACAAAATCCTTGCCCAACCGTTCCTTTCTCTTCCACGTCACAATCCCGTGACGACATACGTATCCAAGTAAGGGGAGGTAATTAGATTTAGAAATCGAGAACAGGCCCAAAACGTCGTCTGCTACAGACAATAGAAAAAGGAAATAATAATTATGTAATAATAAAGGGAAAACCATTTGTGGGGGTCACATTATCTCTTTTGCTCTTCTTTTCCCTTACCCCTTTCCTTTCCTCTCCTCCTCTGCTTCCTCCTCCTCCTTCTCTTCTTTTCTCCTGTTCTTCTCCTCCTCCTCCTCCCTTTTCAGCTCTCCTGCACTTCCTCTCCATTCCCTCTTTCCTTTCCTCTTCTCTTCCTTCTCTTACTTCCTGCTGCTGCAGAGTACACATCTGGTCCTCGATGGCCCGGATTCTCTGCAGCCTGGCCTCCTGCCTCTGCTGGATCTGCACCGAGGACCCCAACTCTTCCTGCATCCTTCCTTCCACCCGTCCTGCCTCCTGCTGCAGCTGTCTTCTAGCCATGTCCCGCTGCAGGTTGTACTGGAAGGATGAATAGAAGGGAGTGGATTATTGTGAATGTACTGGAAGCTATGAGTAGAAGGCAATCCATTATTGGGATTGTACTGGAAGGATGAATAGAAGGGAGTGCATTATTGAGTGTCCTGGAAGGAAGAGTAGAAGGGGGTGGACTATTGAATTTCTACTGGAAGCAAGAGTAGATGGGAGCGCATTTTTGTGAGTGCACTGGAAGCAAGAGTAGAAGGCAATCCATTATTGGGATTGTACTGGAAGGATGAATAGAAGGGAGTGGACAATTGAGTTTCTACTGGAAACAAGAGTAGAAGGGAGTGCATTATTGGGGTTGTACTGGAAGGAAGAGTAGAAGGGAGTCCATTATTGTGGGTGTACTGGAAGAATGAGTAGAAGGGAGCAGATTATTAGGATTGTTCAAGAACGAGTAGAAGGGAGTGAATAATTGGGATTGTACTGGAAGGAAGAGTAAAAGGGAGTGAAAACTTGGGATTGTACAAGAAGGAGGAGTAGAAGGAATTGAATTGTTGGGACAGCATGGACTGGAACAGGCCGGCATGGTGCTGGATGGCATGGTGCTGGATGGCATGGTGCTGGATGGCATGGGTGGTAGAAGAGCACAAAGAAATGAGAATGTGGTTCACTGTCCTCCCAGTGAAACCAGGCTATTGAAGTGAAATAGACATGAAAAATAACAAAACAACAATATTTCCTTTTGAAATAATTACCTGCATTATGATTCTGAGTTGCTTCATTGTGTGTGTGTGTGTATGTGGGGGGGGGGGGGGGGGGGGGGGGGGGGCTATACTGAAGAAGACAGGGGTAGAGGAAAATTAAGCAGAATCAGCAGAAGAGGAGAGAGCAAAAGCAGTGACGGTGGAACAGCAAGAGCTGAAGCAAAAGGAAAATAAGAGTATTGAAAACAACACACATACATGCATACACACATGCATGCACACACATAGACACACACATACACACACAAACACATAGACACACACACACACATCGATACACATACAGACACACACATACACACACACACACACACGAACACACAAACAGACACACACACATACAGAACCATACATGCACATACACACACACACATACAGACACGCACACACTAAAACACACAAACACACAAACTCGCACGTGCTCACACACACACACACACACTGACACTCACACACACACACACACACACACCCACACCCACCCACACATAGACACATACACACACAAAAAGACACGCACATACACACAGACACATGCACATTTACAGATGCATACACACACACAAACACAGACACACACACACAGAAACACACACACACACAGACACACACACACGAACACACAGACACGAAACACACACAGACACACACATACAGACACATAAACAACGCCACACACAGACACAGACATACACTGACACACACACACACACATACACACAGACACACACACACACACACACACACCTCCTCTGTGAGGGGCAGCTTGTCCAGTTTCTGGGCAATCAGGTCGAGCTGCTGCAGGTACTGCTGCTCCTGCTGCTGCTCCGCCTCCAGCTCCTGCATCAGCGTCACCCTGGCAACAGGAAGCAGACCTTTGGAGCAGAGCACACCAGGGACGCTATGGAGCGATATGTAAGCAAGGGGCATGCCAGTCAGTCAGCGAGAGTGGCAAAACAGCCAATGGGTAAGCGAGAGTGGCAAAACAGCCAATGGGTAAGCGAGAGTGGCAAAACAGCCAATGGGTAAGCGAGAGTGGCAAAACAGCCAATGGGTAAGTGAGAGTGGCAAAACAGCCAATGGGTAAGCGAGAGTGGCAAAACAGCCAATGGGTAAGCGAGAGTGGCAAAACAGCCAATGGGTAAGCGAGAGTGGCAAAACAGCCAATCGGTAAGTGAGAATGACAAAACAGCCAATGGGTAAGCGAGAGTGACAAAACAGCCAATGGGTAAGCGAGAGTGGCAAAACAGCCAATGGGTAAGCGAGAGTTACAAAACAGCCAATGGGTAAGCGAGAGTAGCAAAACAGCCAATGGGTAAGCGAGAGTGGCAAAACAGCCAATGGGTAAGCGAGATTGACAAAACAGCCAATGGGTAAGCGAGACTGGCAAAACAGCCAATCGGTAAGTGAGAGTGACAAAACAGCCAATGGGTAAGCGAGAGTGACAAAACAGCCAATGGGTAAGCGAGAGTGGCAAAACATGATCGGTGTAAGGTCATTCTGAACGACAAAATTCAGATTATGTAATGACACAGTGCTTCACGTGTCAATCTTGAACGCACCCCTGCAAGCACATGGGTGAATGAAAGAATTTGCAGGTACATGCAGGCACACTATTTCAAAAACCAACACTCACACAAGTGTTTGCATGAGTGTGTGCATGCTCACAGACACATATATACATGGATGCACAAGTGCACAAAAACAGCTTTAGACCCCGAGTCTCAAGATAAAGTAATTTTCTACTACATCCAAAGCCTTACTGAATACAAGTGCATAAAAAATGAGAAAAGCAATATTTGAAATTCTCTAGTTTTTCCAAGATTCTTTGACTTCTGAAAACTT
Source organism: Theodoxus fluviatilis (assembly GCA_034096865.1). Classification (NCBI taxonomy): domain Eukaryota; kingdom Metazoa; phylum Mollusca; class Gastropoda; order Cycloneritida; family Neritidae; genus Theodoxus; species Theodoxus fluviatilis. The sequence goes on along the minus strand of JAWQFJ010014665.1, from coordinate 17,898 downwards.
AACATTGCCTATCCACCACTTCTGCTAGTACTACTATTATTTGCACTACTACTCCTACCAATAGCACTATCACTACTACTACTACCACTTCTACTACTACCAGTACCACTACCATCCAACTTCTACCACCATCACTACTAATACTATGATACTACTACCACTTGAACTACCACCTACACCACTACTACTACTACCATCACCACTACTACTACTACTTTTACTCTGATAATCCTTTAACGGGTCACTGGGGCAGCACTGATGATCTTCTGACTCATTTCACCAACTGGTGAGGCATTGTGGGTGAGGCACTTTGCCCAAGAATGCGACTCTAGGATCTGACCAGCTTCAAACACTGCACCCATTAGCTGCACGGGACTGCAGGTGTAACACTCTCACCACTCCACCCCACATGCCTGCCAACAGGAAGGCCATACAGCGAGGGAAAGAGGGCAGCAGGCTTGGTTCTACTCTCACCTTTCAAGGTCCAGCTCTGTCAGGGTGGAGTAATACTGCAGCTCCTCGGGAGGTGGTGGCAGCTTCTGCTGCAACAGATCCTGCTGCTGCTGCTGCTGCTGTTGGTGCTGCTTGGAGGACCCTGACCTCGTCTGCGTCTTGTGGCTGAGTCCACTGGCATAGCTCTCCCAGCAGGCATCAATGCCAAAGTTCATGTTCTGCATGTCAAGGCTGTTGTCCTCTGCAGAAAACAGGTCAAGGGCACAGAGGTCAAGGCTACTGGCAAGGTTAAAAAAACTTTGGGTCACAAGTACAGGTCAGAGGGTTAAAGGGCATTTGATGTTCAATGACTTTTTAGGAACATTCTTCGTGGTAACAAATTGGATTGGACCTTCATTTAAAGATGCAATTTGGGAAACTAATTTGAAAATGGAAATTTGATAATATGGAATGAATTTTTTTTTTTAGTGGAAAGAAAAAGCCCAGCAGCATCTCCTTTCATTCAACTTAAAGGCAATATTCTTGAAAATGCTAGATATGAATACTTCATTAAAAAAATAACTAACAACAAAATTAACCTTTCTTCACATTCACAGACAATCTCATCTGCTGCTCAACAGTTTCACACTGCTACTAACAGCTGCAAATGCAAACCCTGCGCCTGCCTACACTGTTTTCCAATCAACAACTGCAACATGATTACGACAGAGTGAGAGTCTTTGGAGATCACATCCCCCAGAACATAACACTTTCCGGGTTAATATCTATAGAACATCACTGTCCATCCATCCACTTTGGACTAAGTGTGCTCACCCCAAAGCAAGCAATGTGCATGTGCTAACACGCCACTAGCATACTTAAGAACCATTCTGTCGTGAAAGCAGCCCGTAGAGAGGCAAGAAGGGACCCATTACCATAAGTAGTGAGCAATCAGTGAGATGACATTGCCACTTGGCCTATGACCCTCAGGGAGCTCAGCACAGCTGTGTTCCTCGTTGACTCAAGTCTTTGTATTCACCCGCCAGGAGCTACACCTCCAGTGGCTTGGATAAGTACAGTTTTACACCATATCCTCAGCCCCCCCACCCCACCCCCCTGATTCAACCCTTTCCGTATTAGAGGTTGACTTGGACTGATTTTCGCTACAGATCCATTATCATGGGCTGTGTTGACTTCAGACCCTTGCATTACTAAAATAGGAGGGCAAGCAGAAATATTATTCTCATCAGTCAGTTTCAAAAGCTTACATAATAAATGAGGCAAATTTATACACTAAAACACAGCTGTCAAATAATAATTCTGATCAGTACATAACATGCAATGAAAACATATAGCAAATCCACTGGTAAGTCAATAACAAGAAGGGCAAAGCCCATACGACTCACATGCTTGACCTTGACCTTTGCATGACCTTGACCTTCAGGTGACCTTCAAGGTCAAGGTCAAACAACTAAACCTACCAATGACATCATACACAAAGAAATGCTTTACACATTTTTCCTACCAAATTACATGTGACCTTGACCCAAGGTCAAGGTCATCCAAGGTCATGCAACACAAAGCTGTTAATTCAAGACATAGGAAGCACAATGGTGCTTATTGGCACTTTCTACCATGAGATATAGTCACTTTTAGTGGTTCACTACCCCATTTTGGTCGCATTTCATAAGGGTCAAAGTGACCTTGACCTTGATGATATGTGAACAAATGTGTCTCATGATGAAAGTATAACATGTGCCCCACATAATTATTAAGTTTGAAACAGTTATCTTCCATAGTTCAGGGTCAAGGTCACTTCAAAATATGTATACAATCCAACTTTGAAGAGCTCCTGTGACCTTGACCTTGAAGCAAGGTCAACCAAACTGGTATCAAAAGATAGGGCTTGCTTTGACCTATATACCACTTGTAGCTAAGGTCGCCATTCTCAATAAAGTGGGAGAAAATTGGGAAAATGTGAAAAATGACTGTTTTTGAGACCACATTTATGGCTCCTGTGACCTTGACCTTGAAGCAAGGTCAAGTCACTATGTATGTTTTTTGAGGCCTTGTCATCATACACCATCATGCCACATTTGGTGTTGATAGACTTAATAGTCTCCGAGAAAAATCCAACGTTTAAGTTTTTTACGCCCGGACGGACGGACGCCCGGACGGACGGACGAAACGGCTCAGTACATAGACTCACTTTTGCTTCGCATGTGAGTCAAAAATTAAACTGAACATTTTCAAAAAGATGAGCATAAAGAAAACACCTTGCATCTTTTGAATCCAAAAAACCATTTCAAACCATGCTGATGACGTCTGGTTACAAACCCTGCAGATCAAATTCACTTCCATCGTCATCGTCATCAGGAGATCCATCCTCGACCTCGTTCTCTTCTTCATTGCCCTCGGTGCTGTCTGTTCCCTCAGATTCCTCCTCTTCCTCCGAGGACTTCTCCTCAGGAGATTCACGTTTGTCTGGAAACTCAACTTCGTCGTCTCTCTTCTCCTCCTCACCACTCAGCTCCTCGTCCTCCTCCTCCACCTCTTCCAGCGAGTCCAGTGAGTGCACGGAGAAGACGGAATTCCTGAAGAGACTGCAGTGACCAGACATTGTTGGTGGACACAGATGGGTGATTCTCCTCTTCACAGGCCCATGTAACAACAGACCAGAGTGACGGGCTCTTAACAGCCGCAGCTTTCGGAAAGACTGTATTATAGTTCAAATTCTTGAGAGCCAAGCTTGTTGACGAAACAATCAGCAGGGTTTATCTTTATGTCCAAGTTTCTGCAATTCATCAGGTTTTCGGCCAGTGAAGACCACAATGTCGCTTTAACAGTCAAACAAGTATTTATGAAACTCTTGCTGTATCAGTGCGTCCTCTGTGACAAAGTTTTTTTCCTCCTTTTTTCTCACTTCATGAGAAATGTAAACAAGTTTCAACACACCAAAATGATTCTCTTTTCCTGTCAAATTGTCTGGAGGAGAAAACAAAAATCACCGTTCCAAGACAAGTCAGGTTTCATCTTTCACATTGCCATCACCACACAGCTGGCTTCCATTCCAGCAGTCTCTGAAATGACCACTGTGCAAAATCTTGTCAACAGTCCCCACTCCCAGGGTGGTCATAGCATGGGGCAATCCCACAGCCTTGAATCACCTCTCCCCGATCAATGAATCATAGATGCACTGGTGGCACAGCCGTGCTCCCTCCCACTCACTCAGCCTGGGAAACCCGCCTGCCCTGCTGCCGTCTCCCGAGCAGAAATCAATATGGCCGCCACAGGACTGATATTACTGACAGACACTCCAGCAAAGCTCCCTGCTCTCACTGTGTGAAAGCCACCAGATCAATGGTGTGACAACTCTTGATTGAAGATCAGTCCCTCATTGAACACGGGAGAGCCCCTGTGATCTGACTGCATCCCACCCTTGTCCTGCTCAGGAGGCTTTGTGCAGCTTGTCTTCTAGTTAGAAAACAATGAGGTCAAGCTCACAGTCCTCAGGATGACTGATGGTGAAAACAGTGAGGTATGCACCATGTGAACTGAGACTCTACAACCAGTATGTGTGGTGGTGGTCGTCAACTCTGTCTACAACACAACTGTTGATTGCTTTGCTAGATGGCAGACCTTGAAGCACCCTTGAGACGTGCAAAGCCCTTGCTTTTCATTTGGTCCAAGGCAAACCTTGGAAATTGTTCATGGGTTTTGTGGAAGACTTATAGCAGGCACTCAAGGAATATTTTGGCCTCCTTTGATATAATGCAGAAATCAATGCAGCTCTGCTAAGGTTTATCACTTCCAGGCAGTTCTTCAGTTAAGCAATTCCTGTAGAGATTACTGGACAATGAAGGCTACAAGTGAACATCTCAGGCCTCCAACAAACTGATGAAGGAGTTGTCAGATCATTTCCTCCACAATGCAGCTTGTAGGATAATAATACCACTTTGCAGACAATGTTTAAGAGTTCCAATGTCAAACGAACCCTCTCAGAGCTGGTGATGCAGACAAATGGCAAGACTTCTTTCTACCCTGGCAGCTCCGTGACAGGAAGACTGATGTTTTTTGGCAAGGGGTGCTCCAAGCTGATGCAGCAAGGTAAGAGAGAAAAAAAAATACAGCGGCCTTGATCTCTGTTTCTTTTTCAGTCTGGGCGCTGCTATTCACCACCAGGCTGCCAGAGGCATCTGCAGAAGTTGCAGCAGAGTGAAGGCAGTCACTTCTCTGGTGCTCTGGCCATTCACCACAAGACCAGCGTTGAATCTACACCAAGTCAGTTCAATGGGTTGTTAGCTTAGCAGCACCAGTGCTTGTAGATGGAGACTTTCAGTAAAGTCTACTTGCAAGTTTCTCTCTGTGGACTGGCTGCTTCTCTTTCCCACTTGTCAATCAGGAAGACTTTGGAAGAAGGCACTCAACTTTTTTTTTCACATTTGTTTCTATTTCAAAGTATTCGGAGACTTGTCAGTGATTTGCACAACTGACTTTGCTTACTTTTACATAGGCAATCCTGTGCTCAAGTTCATGACAAATGTGTGGAAATCTACAAGAGCAAGGTGTTGTATATAAACAAATACATTACCTCCTCTCTCACAATTTCATCAATGACATGTCAGCAACATCTGTACTGTGCTCTTTCTCTTTCTCTCAATTCGTTCTAGAGGCTGCCCCTCACACATCTGTCACAGCCAACTGATAGACTGGTATGCCTCAGCATCACTGGACTGTGCAGCAGCTGAGGTAGAACTGCATCAGTGATGGATACCTCATCAGCAACAGGCTGCAGCTGCAGCACCCCATGTCTTCACCACCACTCTTCTCTGACTCTGCATCCACAACAGCCTTGCCCTTCAGTCAGACTCAGGCACCACCCCTCAGGTCACATGAATTAGATGGGGGGGGGGGGGGGGGGGGGGGGGGGGAGATAAACCTGGGATGATGAGATCAGAATGGTTGTTGAAGCAAGGAGAGCAGGGGAATTGACTATGTTGCTGGCCTGCAGAGGAGAGGGGAGCAATGAACAAGGCTATTGATCCAGTCTGGGATACTCCCTGCTGGGACTGGTCAAGGCTGCAGAGTCAGGGAAATGGATGTGCAGGAGATGTGAAGTCACTGGGGAAGGGAAATGGGATTCCCTTCTAATGGATGTGCGTTTCATTGGCTGAGACAGCTCTGGTCCAGCAGACAAATGTGTCCAGAAACTTGGATGCACACGTCTTCCTTCTGATTTCCCCACAAGTCCAGCAGAAGCACTGCTGCTTCAGTTCCAGAAGCGCTTCCTCAAAGTCAAGTTTTCAAGTCACAGGTTCCCCTTCACAGTGTGCTTATCAAAATGTCACCACCATGCACAGCCCAGTCAGGACTCGGGTGCTCTCCCTGAAGCACCAGGTGAAAATTTCTCCAGCACAGCTTGGGCCTTCCTTGAAAAACTTCAGTTAGAAAGGCTCCAAAGAGAACTTCCCTGCATTTTCCCTCCTAGACAAGATCTCCCTAAGGAAGTCCTCAGAAGTCCTACTTGAAGTCCCACTCGAAGTCCCACCAGTACTGTGGGCAGGCAGCCTGCAGTGCATTCAGGCTCCCAGATGACAGGGAGGCTGGGATGGACCAGTGGGGTGGAGGCTGAATGACAGAGTGGACTGCCTCACAGACAGATAAGAGACTGCCTCCACAAACCTCCTCTGTCCTCCAAGACAAATGAAATATCATGTAGCAGGGCAGTCTTCTGAGATGCCGCACAGATATGTAGTGGGCCTTATCAGCTATTCACACAGTTGATTGATTTGGCAGAAGCACTTTTTCTTCATCTAGTCCTTTGTGTAGTCTCTCTGGTTATGATCCACATTACTCCACTCCGACAGGAACACTGGTTTACACTGAACTGTAAGATTTCTCCTGAAGAGTGGCAGGATTCCACCATCAGACACAAGAGTTTCTGCAGAGTGGAATATTGCAAAATTCTCACAGTGCACTTGGCAATACAAAGGGTAACTTTTGGGATACTGCTTCCATCAATTCAAGCTTCCATCAGCGAAGTGGGGAGAGGTGTGTATCCATACACACACAGGAGGTCTGTTCACAAACAGGAGAGGGACAGCTGTTGCATGAGGAAAACAAGGCTGACATTCCTAATTCAGTAGGTATTAATTACTGATAGCCACAGCCAGGTACAGTCACAGCTGGGAGCTATATATATCAACACTACTTCAACGTATTTCCTGCTCGTTAACTCACTATAAATGGCCTCGGAATGCAATACCAAGGTGAAGTATGCTAAGCACGGGTGAGTCTTTTTTCTCCTTTTCAACAGATTTTTTCACAGGTATTTACTGTGGTACACAAAAATGGAACAAGGAGGTTTTCCTATCAGTACATTGAACGTCTATCCTTCTGGATAAAATGTGATTATTGAATCACAACAGCTCTGTCATTCACATCAACACCAACACGGAGCTCCCCCAAAACGAGACCTGTTCCTGCAGAGTGTTTCCAGGAGCAATAATGGTTTCATCTTTGGAGCACTCCTGTAGACAGCATCCTGACTGAAATCCTCTTTCACATTTCTCCCACATTCAAGACAACATGGCTGTCCACACTTCATTTCCATCAGTCACTCCTGGTGTGGAGGCTAGCTGAGGGAAGGAGATCTGGTAGGGCTACAGCTGCAAGCATTCTCCTAAAGTTCTCTTCAAACAGTTCCTCTCCTGTTTCTGGCAGCCAGTCTGTCCAAGGTGCTAGTGCTGCTGGTGCTGAGGGCTGGAGAAAGGTATCCGGCCTTCTCCTGCAAACAGCCCACAGAAGTTTTGACTCACAGCTCCCTGCTGCTGCTGCTGCTGCTGCTGCTGCAACACAAGATGCTCAGGATGCGCCCAGGCATCAGCCTTCCAGATACCAGCTTACTCACAGCCTGTGCCTCAGGCAGAGAGGAGTGAGAGAGCAGAGAGAGCTGAGAGAAAGAAAAAAAAGGGATCCTGTCAATGTCAGGTTCTTGCTTTTCCTCAAGGAATGCTTGTCTCTATCCCAGCATCTCACTTTGATGATGAGATACCCAAACCAGATGAGGTAGGTTTACCCCTTGCTGCTGAAAGCCTTCACAGCTGAGTAATATTTCTTGCTCCTTTGAGATAACTGGTTAGTGATGACTGCGTGGGTGTTCCTGCAAGACAACACTCCTGCTTGTCCCTTTCAGAGTAATTTCACAGCCTTGGGTCCTACCTAGAGGGGGGAAAGAGAAGAAAGAGATACAGTTGAATCTCAAAGATCAACAATTCAATGATGGAGTGATACATCACACTGCAAAATCAAAGCAGGGGAAAGGAGAAAAGTTGAAAGTGGAAAGGAAGAAGGGGAAAGGGGGGAGGGGGAGGGGAAGGGGGGAGGGGAAGGGGGGAGGGAGGGGGGAGGGGGGAGGGGAAGGGGGGAGGGGAAGGGGGGAGGGGAAGGGGGGAGGGGAGGGGGGGAAGAGGGAGGGGAGGGGGAAGGGGAAGGGGGGAGGGGAAAAGGGGAGGGCAGGGGAGGAGAGATAGCAAGGGATATGGCAGAGGATTAAATGGAAAAGTGGGATTGAGAGGAAAGAGGGAACATGTATGCAAACACAATAATATATCACATCAAATGAAACACAGCATCACATCTAAGCAAACACAGCAATATATATCACATCTAAGGACATACACTGATACAGCAATACACATCTCATCTAAGTATACACAGCAATATACATCACATCTAATGACACTGCAATATACAGTGATCAAACACAACCTACCATATGTCACAAACACACCTGCCTACACCACAACCAAGAAAGCAAACAATGACAGGACAAACACCAAAGAGAAAACTCCAAGCACAACAACACTCCTTAATTCCAGCATTTACAAACATCTTAGCCTGCAAGCTGGTCCCTCCAGAGCATTTCCCAGGCTGGGCTGGTCATAAATAATGCACACCACTTGTAGTAAGGGTGTTGGTATTGATCATTTCAGCCTGCCCACCCTCCTCACTCACAGAGGGATAGTCAGACAACTGGAGGTGTACAATGAATGAACGAGGGATGGAGTTGGACAGACAGGGGCTGTGAAGTGCAAGGTCAATATTGAGTTAGCTGATGCCTGCTGATCTCCAGCCTCTGAATTTCCCCCTCCACCACAGCTGGTACTGCACAGCTAAACACCAGACCCACTCAGATGTTTGGTGAAACAGCCTACTCTCAGTGCAATGCCAAAGAAACAATATTTAATCTTCAGCTTAGCAGAAAAGAGATATATGCCATTAGCACTAACTAGTGTGTGGTAACACAAACTTGACCAAAAATACAGTAGTTGATTCTTTTTCAAGGTAGTTACTTTTCAGAGAGAGAGAGAGAGAGAGAGAGAGAGAGAGAGAGAGAGAGAGAGAGAGAGAGAGAGAGAGAGAGAGAGAGAGAGAGAGAGAGAGAGAGAGAGAGACAGACAGACAGACAGGCAGGCAGGCAGGCAGACAGACAGACAGACAGACAGACAGACAGAGAGAGAGACAGACAGACAGACAGACAGACAGACAGACAGACAGACAGACAGACAGACAGACAGACAGACAGACAGACAGACAGACAGACAGACAGACAGACAGACAGACAGACAGACAGACAGAGGCCAACAGATATTCAGTGTGCATTTACACTAGACAGCAAACAGTCAAACATAAACAAGTAAACAGACATTTGGTGCTGCTTCAAAAAGAAGGATTTCTGTGCCGACTTGAGAAAACATGAGTCATTCTGCAATGCCATCAGCAATCATTGGCCCCATGAATGTTACAGGAGTAAGCACCTCATTTGCATTCCAAAGCAAGGAGAGCAAACGCTTTTGAAGGATGACATGAATGTTAATTAATACAGCACAACAGCCTCTTCTGCCATTCATGAAACATGTCAGGCTTCACATTCACCTTCTTTTTTGGGGGGCACAGGAAATACTGCAAGCTGTCTTATTCAACTTTTCACTTTTGTTTCTTTTCCCTGGCCCTATGAGCTCAGGAATAGAAGTCATGATTGTCTGCAATGTTCTAGTCAGTAGCAGCAGCAGCAGTAGTAGCAGCAGCAGTAGCAGCACCAGCACCAGCAGCACCAGCAGTAGTAGCAGCAGCACCAGCACCAGCAGCAGCAGCACCAGCATTAGCAGCAGCAGCAGCAGCACCAGCATTAGCAGCAGCATTAGCAGCAGCAGCAGCAGCAGCAGCAGCAGCAGTAACAGCACCAGCAGCAGGGCAGCATTTGGCCAGTCATACAATGAATATCCCTCTCATTAGCTGAAGTCACTGCACTGGCTAAAATTGCTTCTAGTTCTATTGCTGCTCCTACTACTGTTTCAACTACTACCACTGCTTCTACTACTACTGCTGCCATCATCACTACTACTGCTACTAACACCAAGACCAATATCCTGCTCCAACTACTGTCATTACTACCACCACCACCATTACCACTACTACTAGTACAACCACTAGCATAACTACCACTACTGCTACAGCTGCCATCACATTGAACAACCCTAGTCTCTGAGATCCAACTAAATAAACAGGGAAGACATCAAACACAGAATCCACCCAAGTTTACCATCAACATGATACAAAATAATGGTATTGCATTGCATTGAATTGTATCATATTGTATTTGAAGTTAATAGAAAGCTAAGGACACACCATATGCCATTTCCAAGAGTCTCGGTGCATTTCCCAGTTTCAGATGACCAGTGCAGGCCTAAGTGTGACCACTGGTTTCCATGGGAACATGACATTCATCACCAGTATGACTCATGCCTATCATGCAAATGAGTGTGTGTGTGTGTGTGTGTGTGTGTGTGTGTGTGTGTGTGTGTGTGTGTGTGTGTGTGTGTGTGTGTGTGTGTGTGTGTGTGTGTGTGTGTGTGAGTGTGTGTGTGTGTGTGTTTGTGTGTGAGTGAGAACCCCTGTACTCTA
>JAWQFJ010014659.1:0-20000 GCA_034096865.1 Theodoxus fluviatilis | reverse complement strand
TGATTAGAGCTGAATAGAGCTGATTAGAGCTGATTAGAGCTGATTAGAGCTGATTAGAGCTGAATAGAGCTGAATAGAGCTGAATAGAGCTGATTAGAGCTGAATAGAGCTGATTAGAGATGACTAGAGCTGAATAGAGATGATTAGAGCTGATTAGAGCTGATCAGAGCTGATTAGAGCTGAATAGAGCTGATTAGAGATGACTAGAGCTGAATAGAGATGATTAGAGCTGATTAGAGCTGATTAGAGCTCATCAGAGCTGATTAGAGCTGAATAGAGCTGATTAGAGATGACTAGAGCTGAATAGAGATGATTAGAGCTGATTAGAGCTGATTAGAGCTGATCAGAGCTGATTAGAGCTGAATAGAGCTGATTAGAGATGACTAGAGCTGAATAGAGATGATTAGAGCTGAATAGAGCTGATTAGAGCTGATCAGAGCTGATTAGAGCTGAATAGAGCTGAATAGAGCTGATTAGAGCTGATCAGAGCTGATTAGAGCTGATTAGAGCTGATTAGAGCTGAATAGAGCTGAATAGAGCTGAATAGAGCTGAATAGAGCTGATCAGAGCTGATTAGAGCAAGAGAGACAAGTCTCGATTTCTCTTGCTATTCGCTCCCTGCAAACCGCGTGGAAAGTAAAGGAGGGTCTAATCTCCCCCCAGCTCACAGGGTCTAATCTCCCCCAGCTCACAGGGTCTAATCTCCCCCAGCTCACAGGGTCTAATCTCCCCCCAGCTCACAGGGTCTAATCTCCCCCCAGCTCACAGGGTCTAATCTCCCCCCAGCTCACAGGGTCTAATCTCCCCCCAGCTCACAGGGTCTAATCTCCCCCCAGCTCACAGGGTCTAATCTCCCCCCAGCTCACAGGGTCTAATCTCCCCCAGCTCACAGGGTCTAATCTCCCCCCAGCTCACAGGGTCTAATCTCCCCCCAGCTCACAGGGTATAATCTCCCCCCAGCTCACAGGGTCTAATCTCCCCCCAGCTCACATGGTCTAATCTCTCCCCAGCTCACAGAGTCTAATCTCCCCCCAGCTCACAGGGTCTAATCTCCCCCCAGCTCACAGGGTCTAATCTCCCCCCAGCTCACAGGGTCTAATCTCTCTCCAGCTCACAGGGTCTAATCTCCCCCAGCTCACAGGGTCTAATCTCGGAGAACTCCTTAGACCTCACAACCCCACAAGGAATCTCCGTTCCTCAAAAAGAAGACTATTGATTGTCCCACAAACAAGGTTACGGAGCTTCGGTGACCGCTCCTTCAGCGTTGTTGGACCGAGACTCTGGAACCAACTTCCTCAGGGTCTGAGGGTTAGTCCATCCTTGGCCGCATTTAAAACTGGCCTCAAAACTTTTTTATTTCGTCTTGTCGCGCCATGAGCATGTTTATCGTGATATTGGCGCAGTAAAAATGAAAATACATACATACATACATACATAATCTCCCCCCAGCTCACAGGGTCTAATCTCTCCCCAGCTCACAGGGTCTAATCTCCCCCCAGCTCACAGGGTCTAATCTCCCCCCAGCTCACAGGGCCTAATCTACCCCCAGCTCACAGGGTCTAATCTCCCCTCAGCTCACAGGGTCTAATCTCTACCCAGCTCACAGGGTCTAATCTCCCCCCAGCTCACAGAGTCTAATCTCCCCCCAGCTCACAGGGTCTAATCTCCCCCCAGCTCACAGGGTCTAATCTCCCCCCAGCTCACAGAGTTTACGTCAGTGGATAGATTCGGCGTAAGAATTGACCACCGCATCTCCCTACGCGATTCGTAAGAGGCGAATAACTAGGGACACCGTGACTTGATTACGTTTACTCTAAGCTGTTCTAGTGATTTTCGTGCTTAATGGCCTTAAATAGCCTACAAGGCTGATGGGCCGTAAAACGCTATCCATCCATCCATCCATCAGTGGATAGATTGTTGAATGACAGAATGAATGACGAGATAAGTACATGTAAAGTAATGATGAGTGAATGAATTAACAAATACTACAAAGAGATCAACGATGGAAAATCGAGTAAATCTATCAATGGAAAAAGATCAATGAAAAAGTATTGGAAGAAAATTTTATAAACGAACATACAAACGCAAGGATTAAATGGATGGATGAAAGATACAATTTATTGAGTAGTCGTTAGCAGGAAGAGATGCAAAAAATAAGAATCTGTTGTGTGTGTTTTTAACAAATAATGAAAGAAAAAATTGGCGATTGAAATAACTGGATTAATGGATTGATGACAGATTAAATTCTAAATATTTACTTGGAAATTCGTGTGTATTGTGTCGCTCTTTGCACACTAATAATCACACAAGTGCGTCTTGATTGGTTGAAAAGCCTGCCGAGCATGTCTGGATCCAGATCTATATATATAAAACCCAAACGGTTTTGTGTCTGTATATTCATCCTCTCTATGCGTTCGGCCGCCCGTGCAGGGAAATGGAAAAGGTGGAGACGGGAAAAGGTGGAGACGGGAAAAGGTGGAGATGGGAAAAGGTGGAGACGGGAAAAGGTGGAGACGGGAAAAGGTGGAGATGGGAAAAGGTGGAGACGGGAAAAGGTGGAGATGGGAAAGGTGGAGACGGGAAAAGGTGGAGACGGGAAAAGGTGGAGACGGGAAAAGGTGGAGACGGGAAAAGGTGGAGACGGGAAAAGGTGGAGATGGGAAAAGGTGGAGACGGGAAAAGGTGGAGACGGGAAAAGGTGGAGATGGGAAAAGGTGGAGACGGGAAAAGGTGGAGACGGGAAAAGGTGGAGATGGGAAAAGGTGGAGACGGGAAAAGGTGGAGACGGGAAAAGGTGGAGACGGGAAAAGGTGGAGACGGGAAAAGGTGGAGACGGGAAAAGGTGGAGATGGGAAAAGGTGGAGACGGGAAAAGGTGGAGATGGGAAAAGGTGGAGACGGGAAAAGGTGGAGACGGGAAAAGGTGGAGACGGGAAAAGGTGGAGACGGGAAAAGGTGGAGACGGGAAAAGGTGGAGACGGGAAAAGGTGGAGACGGGAAAAGGTGGAGTACGGGAAAAGGTGGAGACGGAAAAAGGTGGAGATGGGAAAAGGTGGAGACGGGAAAAGGTGGAGATGGGAAAAGGTGGAGACGGGAAAAGGTGGAGACGGGAAAAGGTGGAGACGGGAAAAGGTGGAGACGGAAAAAGGTGGAGACGGGAAAAGGCGGAGACGGGAAAAGGTGGAGACGGGAAAAGGTGGAGACGGGAAAAGGTGGAGATGGGAAAAGGTGGAGACGGGAAAAGGTGGAGACGGGAAAAGGTGGAGACGGGAAAAGGTGGAGACGGGAAAAGGTGGAGACGGGAAAAGGTGGAGACGTGAAAAGGTGGAGATGGGAAAAGGTGGAGACGGGAAAAGGTGGAGACGGAAAAAGGTGGAGACGGGAAAAGGTGGAGACGTGAAAAGGTGGAGATGGGAAAAGGTGGAGACGGGAAAAGGTGGAGACGGAAAAAGGTGGAGACGGGTAAACCATCTAGTGTTATCTAAAGAGCAGTGTGCAATAACCTTTAACCCTCAGCGTTCCTGGTCCTGCCTTCCAATGGAAGTGGAAATCCTTATCTTTGTCGCCCCCTTCCCGAAACCAGCATTGTAACACAGCCACCAACGTCATGCTGCACTAACCTCTGTCGCCCCCTTCCCGAAACCAGCATTGTAACACAGCCACCAACGTCATACTGCACTAACCTCTGTCGCCCCCTTCCCGAAACCAGCATTGTAACACAGCCACCAACGTCATACTGCACTAACCTCTGTCGCCCATTGTCCAGCACTCTCATCCCACTGTCCAGCACTCTCATCCCACTGTCCAGCACTCTCATCCCACTGTCCAGCACTCTCATCCCACTGTCCAGCACTCTCATCCCATTGTCCAGCACTCTCATCCCACTGTCCAGCACTCTCATCCCACTGTCCAGCACTCTCATCCCACTGTCCAGCACTCTCATCCCACTGTCCAGCACTCTCATCCCACTGTCCAGCACTCTCATCCCATTGTCCAGCACTCTCATCCCATTGTCCAGCACTCTCATCCCACTGTCCAGCACTCTCATCCCATTGTCCAGCACTCTCATCCCACTGTCCAGCACTCTCATCCCATTGTCCAGCACTCTCATCCCATTGTCCAGCACTCTCATCCCATTGTCCAGCACTCTCATCCCACTGTCCAGCACTCTCATCCCATTGTCCAGCACTCTCATCCCACTGTCCAGCACTCTCATCCCACTGTGCAGCACTCTCATCCCATTGTCCAGCACTCTCATCCCACTGTCCAGCACTCTCATCCCATTGTCCAGCACTCTCATCCATTGTCCAGCACTCTCATCCCATTGTCCAGCACTCTCATCCCATTGTCCAGCACTCTCATCCCATTGTCCAGCACTCTCATCCCACTGTCCAGCACTCTCATCCCATTGTCCAGCACTCTCATCCCACTGTCCAGCACTCTCATCCCATTGTCCAGCACTCTCATCCCATTGTCCAGCACTCTCATCCCATTGTCCAGCACTCTCATCCCATTGTCCAGCACTCTCATCCCATTGTCCAGCACTCTCATCCCATTGTCCAGCACTCTCATCCCACTGTCCAGCACTCTCATCCCATTGTCCAGCACTCTCATACCATTGTCCAGCACTCTCATCCCACTGTCCAGCACTCTCATCCCACTGTCCAGCACTCTCATCCCACTGTCCAGCACTGTCATCCCATTGTCCAGCACTCTCATCCCACTGTCCAGCACTCTCATCCCATTGTCCAGCACTCTCATCCCACTGTCCAGCACTCTCATCCCATTGTCCAGCACTCTCATCCCACTGTCCAGCACTCTCATCCCATTGTCCAGCACTCTCATCCCACTGTCCAGCACTCTCATCCCATTGTCCAGCACTTTCATCCCACTGTCCAGCACTCTCATCCCATTGTCCAGCACTCTCGTCCCACTGTCCAGCACTCTCATCCCATTGTCCAGCACTCTCATCCCATTGTCCAGCACTCTCATCCCATTGTCCAGCACTCTCATCCCATTGTCCAGCACTCTCATCCCATTGTCAAGCACTCTCATTCCATTGTCCAGCACTCTCATCCCATTGTCCAGCACTCTCATCCCATTGTCCAGCACTCTCATCCCACTGTCCAGCACTCTCATCCCACTGTCCAGCACTCTCATCCCATTGTCCAGCACTCTCATCCCATTGTCCAGCACTCTCATCCCACTGTCCAGCACTCTCATCCCATTGTCCAGCACTCTCATCCCACTGTCCAGCACTCTCATCCCATTGTCCAGCACTCTCATCCCGTTGTCTAGCACTCTCATCCCACTGTCCAGCACTCTCATCCCATTGTCCAGCACTCTCATCTCACTGTCCAGCACTCTCATCCCACTGTCCAGCACTCTCATCCCACTGTCCAGCACTCTCATCCCATTGTCCAGCACTCTCATCCCATTGTCCAGCACTCTCATCCCATTCGAAAGACGAGAATGTGCCTTGACCTTGCTCGAATGACCACCCTAGAATCAATCAATAAGAAAAACACACAGAAAACAAAACACATACACAGGCACGCACTTACGCACACACGCGCGCGCGCGCGCACGCACTCACGCACACACAAGCACGCACACACACACACACACACACACACACACACACGCATATGCATATATACGCACACACATACGTACGTTCAAAGCACGTACTCCCGCACACATACACGCTTTTACATGCTTTCTATGTCATCCTCCAGATTTGCATTTCTCCTGGACAGTCTTCTCTTCGTCTGCTTCCCGAAAGCCACTATAGAAGTGCAGTTTGCGTTGATTTAATCCAGTTTTTCTCTTAAACTTCGACTTCACTCTGTGTCTTTTTTATTCTCAGAATTCAAGACCTTTTTACTTTTTAGATTGACACAGGTTTTCGTGTCTTTTCCAGGAGTCAACAATGGAACAGCAAGTTAATATATTCACCTAAAGAGCTTTCGCTTTTGTTGTGTCATTTTCATTTCCAACTGGAATAACAAAGCTTTTTCATGTCTTTTCCAGAAGTCGACAGTGGAGATACACCTGAGCGACACAGCTGGAGCCGTGGATCTGCAGTGTGAGGTCAAGCAGGGGCTGAGTGGTGGCAGTTCAAAACTTGCTCGCCTTGCTGTCACAGTGACGTCAGCCAACGTGGTCAAGGACAAAGACGTAGACACGTCTCAGAGAAGTGCCCCCTTTGCACCTAACGTGCTTGTCAGCGAGGCGAGAACATCTGGAGGAAGAAGTGAGGACTATCAGTTCAGTAAGTTTCTCTTTTGCGTTTATTGTTGTTGTTGTTATTGTTATGGATCGTTTTATTACAAGATACCCTCTCGTCACAATGCGTGTGTTGTAAGAAGCTGAAGAACGCGGGACCATGGAAGAAGCTTCCGGCAGTGATGCAAATTCCCTCGACACGGCTGTTGCTTAGTTACGTCACGTAGTTAGGGCGGCATTGCTTTTGAAATGTCACGTGACGTAGCTTTGCATTGCGTTAAGACAACCGAGTCAGTTCGAGCACGTTCTGGAGAGTTCTACAGGCAATGTAAGAGGTATTAAAATTGTGCGATCTTTGAAGTGCGTGTACACGTGGAAGCACGGGAGACAGGTGAGAGCGCGAACAACAGAGCTACAAGTCCTCCTGTAGGGAGGGAGTCCTCTACAGGACTGTGCCCGAGAGCAAAGCGTGTGCACCAGGCCAAGCCTTGTCAGTCACTGGTGCGGTGCGGTCTTGCTGCTCAGCTGCGCTGCTGCTGCGAATGATAGTGCTGTGCACCGACTGGGATGTGTACTTTCCCCGCACAAGCTGGACAAGCACTCGGATCTGCACAACGTTACGATGAGGAAAGTCGTAGCACAAGCGGGCTGCAAAGTTCTAAAAACCCGCTACACTTGCTCCGCCCTGGCGCTGCGCTGTGCATTCCATCTTTCAACCATCGGGGTGGAGGTGGTGGGGAGTAAGGGTGGAAAGAGTGGATGGAAGGGGAAGCGGTGGGGAACGGGAGAAGAATCTTCTAGAATTACAAAGCAACAGCCAAACAAGCTCAGTAAGTGGGTTTTCACATGAAAGACGTGCATTCCTGGTGTTCCCAAAGCCTCTGAAAGACAGGGCAGGCGAGGAGATGCACCACGAGACTGAGTCAAAGTGGGAATTTCAGTGCGCTCAAGTTTCATTCAGTGCTTGCTTGTTTGAATAATGACAATGATAATTCAGTCAGTCAACCGTTTGCTCAGTAGACCCAAAGACTAACTGATCTAGCGATTTGTGCGAGAAGTTCCATGGTGTTAAAGCCGCAACTAATGCTTGAAAGGTCTTAAAGATAAACGTGTTTTGCTGAGTGTTAGATTCTCAATACTGATGGAATCGTGATGTGAAAGTTCTATTCCATTATCTAGTGAATTTAAATTCTCTTCACTGAAAGAGTTGTAATGTGAAAGTTTTATTTCATTATCTAGTCGTTTTCTATTCTCATTACTGATAGAATCGTGCTGTGAAAGTTACATGTGATTATCTAGTATGTTTCAAATCTCATCAATAATACATGTAGAATAGTGATGTAATAGTTATCTTTCATAATGTAGTAGTTGTCTATTCTCAACACCAATAGAATCATGGTGTAGAAGTTCTGTGGCATTATCTACTAGTTTTGTAATGCTCATCCATAGTAGAGCCGTGATGTGAAAGTGATATTTCATTATCTAGTAAGTTTTAAAACTCTGATTCTCAAACAAGGCTTGTAGATTGGTAATTATAATTCTTCATTCCAAGAAATTTGTCGAAATATATATTTTGATCATTAGAATAAATGTAAAAGAATGTAGATGTACTGCGCCTCGCATGTCTCTAGCTAGAACATTTAAATAAACCCAGATACTTCCCGTCTTAGGGATAGAACCACGGCACTGCGCCTCGCACATCGTCCAACCCCAAAGCACGCTCGCTCATCTCCACCTGTCAAAAAAAAGGTTTCAACAAGCGAGTAGAGGCTGAGGGGCTGACCGTGTACTCATGCAAGAGGGGAGAGCACTGGGGGCGGGCTGGCAGGAACTAGTATATATTGTAGATAAGCTGGAAGGGAAGAACCATTTTTTCTTGTCCAGAATAGTCATGCATATGAAATTTGGGCAGGGAAACTGAAGGGACTTGTGACATATGGTTTGGCAGAAGATAAAATCTTCAGTTTGTGAAACTACTGTCATTTTCATAGGCCTATCATACCAGGGTACTCCCGGGCACATCTGGCTAATCCTGTTCTCTCCTTCCTTGTACGTCGTCCTGAGGCTGGTTTCGCAGTATGACGTCCTGAGGCTGGTTTCGCAGTATGACGTCCTGAGGCTGGTTTCGCAGTATGGCGTCCTGAGGCTGGTTTCGCAGTATGGCGTCCTGAGGCTGGTTTCGCAGTATGGCGTCCTGAGGCTGGTTTCGCAGTATGACGTCCTGAGGCTGGTTTCGCAGTATGGCGTCCTGAGGCTGGTTTCGCAGTATGACGTCCTGAGGCTGGTTTCGCAGTATGACGTCCTGAGGCTGGTTTCGCAGTATGGCGTCCTGAGGCTGGTTTCCCAGTATGGCGTCCTGAGGCTGGTTTCGCAGTATGGCGTCCTGAGGCTGGTTTCGCAGTATGGCGTCCTGAGGCTGGTTTCCCAGTATGACGTCCTGAGGCTGGTTTCGCAGTATGACGTCCTGAGGCTGGTTTCGCAGTATGACGTCCTGAGGCTGGTTTCGCAGTATGTCGTCCTGAGGCTGGTTTCGCAGTATGGCGTCCTGAGGCTGGTTTCGCAGTATGACGTCCTGAGGCTGGTTTCGCAGTATGACGTCCTGAGGCTGGTTTCGCAGTATGGCGTCCTGAGGCTGGTTTCGCAGTATGGCGTCCTGAGGCTGGTTTCGCAGTATGGCGTCCTGAGGCTGGTTTCGCAGTATGACGTCCTGAGGCTGGTTTCGCAGTATGGCGTCCTGAGGCTGGTTTCGCAGTATGGCGTCCTGAGGCTGGTTTCGCAGTATGGCGTCCTGAGGCTGGTTTCGCAGTGAGGCTGTTCCAGTATGACGTCCTGAGGCTGGTTTCGCAGTATGGCGTCCTGAGGCTGGTTTCGCAGTATGACGTCCTGAGGCTGGTTTCGCAGTATGACGTCCTGAGGCTGGTTTCGCAGTATGGCGTCCTGAGGCTGGTTTCGCAGTATGACGTCCTGAGGCTGGTTTCGCAGTATGACGTCCTGAGGCTGGTTTCGCAGTATGACGTCCTGAGGCTGGTGTCGCAGTATGACGTCCTGAGGCTGGTTTCGCAGTATGGCGTCCTGAGGCTGGTTTCGCAGTATGACGTCCTGAGGCTGGTTTCGCAGTATGGCGTCCTGAGGCTGGTTTCGCAGTATGGCGTCCTGAGGCTGGTTTCGCAGTATGGCGTCCTGAGGCTGGTTTCGCAGAAACAATCATAGCGCACCATGCGCAATCTTTTTGCGTGACCAAAAGAGAGTTCCGTTTGGAATTGTATGTTTTTAATGTTCAGAGATAAGCGCTCTCAGCTCGCAAATCCCGGGACGTTTCTCCTGCTTGAACCTGGCCACGCCGCGCTCGCCGTGAGCGTTCTACTTTTTTTTTACTTTTCGCAAGGAAACGCACCTCTGATCCCGCGAGTAGCTCACATATGGGTGTGTTTGTTTGGCCCACAATCTCGAGAGAATCGCGAGGGCTAGGCGTTGCCTACGTTCCTCGCTCATAAGGACGCACTCGCCGTGAAGGCGGGAAGCCGAGGGAGGTCCGGAGCTCCCTCAATTGTTGTGTTCTATGAAGTGAAAAACTGATGTGATATCTGAATCGTCAGTTATTTCGGCTATTGGCAACTTCTTCACCGACTCTGGCGCCAGGACGCAGCCATGTTCTTCCGCCTTGCGAGATGATTGGCCGTTTTTCTAGCTGTAGGAGCGTCTCACCCGCCCTCGACTAGCCATTCAGGGAGAATCGCGAAATTAGTGGCCAAACAAACGCGTCCACGGTGCGCGAGGATTGCTTCTACAAAACCCGCCTCTGATGAACCCTCTTGGTTGGGCTTGATGGACATCTGTTTACAGGACACGTTTCCCAATAAGCTTTTGATTACACAGTCCCCCTGTAGGTTCGGGGAAAGAATTGACCCACCGCGTCTCCCTACGCGATTCGTAAAATGCGAATAACTAGAGACACCGCGACTTGATTTGCATTTACTCTTAACTGTTCCAGTGATTTTCGTGCTAAATGGCCTTACACAGCCTACAAGGCTGATAGGCCGTAAAACACTATCCATTCTTGATTACACAGCCAAAATGTGTATAAGTCATTGAGGGGTGGGGATGGGGGTAGGGGGTTTGGTGTGGCTATGACTCGTGCTTGCTGGTTCATTGCAGGTGCTTCTGCCGTCTGCCTCCTGCTCACTGAAATATTTCTCATCATCACCTTCGTGGTTATCTTCGTGAAGGGTAAGTGCGTTGCAAGTTGAGTATGTTTTGATACATATAGTAACTGTCGGCTGAATTTGAAGTCCACTGTTTCCTTGTTCCCAAACCCGATGATCTTGCAGGAGAAACGTGCCAATTCATACGTTAGGAAACTGATGTTTCTGTTCATTATTTGTAGACTTATACAATCACCACGTGACAGTGTATCAGGTTGGTAGTGTATTACATAACTTCCAAATGCGGAGGACTGAAGTAACAAGTTATCAGAGGGGGTTTTCAATCTTGGGGCAACCCGTGTAATCCTGAACAAAATGGACGATGCCGTCGTCAGTTTTGATATCCCCAATCATCTGTGACGGTGCCAGCTTCACGCAATCGTGTTTCAACTGTAGTTGCGGCGTGAACGCCTTTGCTGGCCACCACTTGACCACTGCAGTGTGAACGCCTTTGCTGGTCACCACTTGACCACTGCAATGTGAACGCCTTTGCTGGCCACCACTTGACCACTGCAATGTGAACGCCTTTGCTGGCCACCACTTGACCACTGCAATGTGAACGCCTTTGCTGGCCACCACTTGACCACTGCGATGTGAACGCCTTTGCTGGCCACCACTTGACCACTGCGATGTGAACGCCTTTGCTGGCCACCACTTGACCACTGCAATGTGAACGCCTTTGCTGGCCACCACTTGACCACTGCAAGGGCCGTCGTATGGTCCTCTGCTTCCAGGCACACTCAGTTTGACAAGGCACATCAACATCAAAGACAACCAGGCACACTCAGTGTGACAAGGCACATCAACATCAAAGACAATCAAGCACACTCAGTGTGACAAGGCACATCAACATCAAAGACAATCAAGCATACTCAGTGTGACAAGGCATGTCAACATCAAAGACAACCAGGCACACTTAGTTTGACAAGGCACATCAACATCAAAGACAACCAGGCACGCTCAGTGTGACAAGGCACATCAACATCAAAGACAACCAGCCACACTCAGTTTGACAAGGCACATCAACATCAAAGACAACCAGGCACACTCAGTTTGACAAGGCACATCAACATCAAAGACAACCAGGCACACTCAGTTTGACAAGGCACATCAACATCAAAGACAACCAGGCACACTCAGTTTGACAAGGCACATCAACATCAAAGACAACCAGGCACACTCAGTTTGACAAGGCACATCAACATCAAAGACAACCAGCCACACTCAGTTTGACAAGGCACATCAACATCAAAGACAACCAGGCACACTCAGTTTGACAAGGCACATCAACATCAAAGACAACCAGGCACACTCAGTTTGACAAGGCACATCAACATCAAAGACAACCAGGCACACTCAGTTTGACAAGGCACATCAACATCAAAGACAATCAAGCACACTCAGTTTGACAAGGCACATCAACATCAAAGACAACCAGGCACACTCAGTTTGACAAGGCACATCAACATCAAAGACAACCAGGCACACTCAGTGTGACAAGGCACATCAACATCAAAGACAACCAGGCACACTCAGTTTGACAAGGCACATCAACATCAAAGACAACCAGGCACACTCAGTGTGACAAGGCACATCAACATCAAAGACAACCAGGCACACTCAGTTTGACAAGGCACATCAACATCAAAGACAACCAGGCACACTCAGTGTGACAAGGCACATCAACATCAAAGACAACCAGGCACACTCAGTTTGACAAGGCACATCAACATCAAAGACAATCAAGCACACTCAGTGTGACAAGGCACATCAACATCAAAGACAACCAGGCACACTCAGTTTGACAAGGCACATCAACATCAAAGACAACCAGGCACACTCAGTGTGACAAGGCACATCAACATCAAAGACAACCAGGCACACTCAGTTTGACAAGGCACATCAACATCAAAGACAATCAAGCACACTCAGTTTGACAAGGCACATCAACATCAAAGACAACCAGGCACACTCAGTTTGACAAGGCACATCAACATCAAAGACAATCAAGCACACTCAGTGTGACAAGGCACATCAACATCAAAGACAACCAGGCACACTCAGTTTGACAAGGCACATCAACATCAAAGACAACCAGGCACACTCAGTGTGACAAGGCACATCAACATCAAAGACAACCAGGCACACTCAGTTTGACAAGGCACATCAACATCAAAGACAACCAGGCACACTCAGTGTGACAAGGCACATCAACATCAAAGACAACCAGGCACACTCAGTTTGACAAGGCACATCAACATCAAAGACAACCAGGCACACTCAGTGTGACAAGGCACATCAACATCAAAGACAACCAGGCACACTCAGTTTGACAAGGCACATCAACATCAAAGACAATCAAGCACACTCAGTTTGACAAGGCACATCAACATCAAAGACAACCAGGCACACTCAGTTTGACAAGGCACATCAACATCAAAGACAATCAAGCACACTCAGTTTGACAAGGCACATCAACATCAAAGACAACCAGGCACACTCAGTTTGACAAGGCACATCAACATCAAAGACAACAACTACATTAATGATGATGACGACGACACTGACAACTGTGATCATGACGTGAATGGAAGCAATGACGACAAAAATGATGTAATGATGACCTAGATGACACAATAGTGATGATGTTGCAGTGGTTGCAGCTATGATGATGATGACGACGACGACCATGACTGATTGATGATTGATGATTGATGGTTGATGGTTGATGGTTGATGGTTGATGGTTGATGGTTGATGATTGATGGTTGATGGTTGATGGTTGATGATGACGACGACGATGGTGACGACGACGATGATTATGATAATTAGATGATTGCTGATGATGATGACGACGACGACGAGGAGGAGGAGGAGGAGGACGACGACGACGATGATGATGATGACGACGATGATGATGCTTATAATGACGATGAAGCTAATAACGATGACGATGATGATGAAGAAGATGGGGAAGGGGAGGAGGAGGAGGAGGAGGAGGAGGAGGAGAAGGAGGAGGAGGAGGACGAGGACGAGGGCGAGAAGGAAGTGGGGGAAGGGGGAGGGGGAGAAGGGGGAAGGGGAAGAGGGGGAAGGGGAGGGGGACGAGGAGGACAAGGACGAGGACGAGGAGGACGAGGAGGAAAACGAGAAGGAGGAGGAGGACGACACAGGGTTAAGCATCGGAAAATCTTACCCACTGGCTTCTGGTGCATCTCGATAAGTTCTGCTCAGAAAAAGGGAGGAAGACATGTTACATTTACCAGCAGTTCTACCTCTTCCTTTGTCTGAGATGTTGGTCAACAACGCCGTCGTCCGATGGAGAACTTCTTTCATTTCAGAATCAGTAGGAACGAGACTCATCTATTGCGTGCGAGTGAAGGACATTGCGGTGCTGGCCATAGCCACCGCCATGCTTGTCTTGGGAGTCGTGGTCCGAATCCGGGACTTGGGCACCGATGTCCACACCATAAGTGAGTCCCAACAAAGCTGTCCTTTTCTGTAGGACGTTTGACTCGGCTTCTATTCCATATAATTTTTCTTTTAAATTTGACATCAATTCTATGATGCACACAGAACATCGTGTTCTATGTCTGTAAAGGAATGTATGGACAGGGTCGTGTCAACACTCCATCTTGTTACGGGACGCAGATATGTCTAGCTCGTAATGACGGAGACTAACAGTCAAGTCATCCCAAGTAGGAACTGGGCCACGGCCCCTAATCGCCTCGCACTGTGGCAAGACACTCCCAACGGAGCGAGGCAGCTGACGGTCTTCAGAGGAAGAGCCCCCGTCAACAAGTGTTTCGGCGCTTTACACTCCCTGACACTCTCGGGGGGAGGGCCACGCCTGGTGCCCATCTGCTGGTGCCCACTCGCTAGTGCCCATCTGCTGCTTGCATCCCTTTGCACGCCCTGCGTGTTTTATAGGGCAGAAATTGCCTGCAGCCGCTACTGTTGGACAGTAGTGCTGTGGTCTCTGTTGTTCCGGCTGATCCATAGGCTATCCAGCATGATGCCTTCTCTGCTGACTCTGCCATAGCCCTCGCCACCTTTGGGCACTGACGGCTGGAGAGGCCGAGCTGCTTACAAGTGTTGTGGACAACACTATGATTTGCTTTATAACTTTTTCCCCATCTCTCCCGCCCCTGGGATTGAACCACGGCACAGCGCCTCGCTGCGAAGTCCAACGCCTTAGCATACTGGACCATCTACACCTCCTCAAAAAAGAGGCTATCAATTGATGCACCTGTTGATTAAACGTTTACACGTGCCAACAAGAATGAAAGTTGTGATGTCCATGGGATCTTCCCAGTATCCATGTTGTATATTGGACAACACTATGGTCAATAATACAGTGACTCGACCTGTTGGGAACCCCCCCTATCAATGAACGCTAACTTTGTTTTCTTCCCTCCTTCTGGCAATGTTTATGCAATCACCACCCCCTCTTACTCCATACCCATCCCCTGGAGTGAAATTGTATTCATCTTGTGTTTGCAGAGCGATATCCCACAGAGTACTTCATGACCATAGCAACTCTGGTTATTTCCTGCTTCTTATTTCCCGTTGCCTGCACCTACTCCTTCATGTGGATCCTCTGCAAAAGGGACATGTTGGGAAGGTAAAACGAACGCGGACATTTCATTTATTCGTTTTTTGTGTGAAAGGTGTGAGAGTGAATGATTTGGATGGGAGAAGGCGAGGGCAAATGAAGAGCAAAAGAGGCGAAGAATGTTAGAGATAACACATCTCGACCGATTGAACGATTGAGAATGAATGAACTCTGAGAGAAAATGTGTGTCGAACACTGAAGAGTTTTGGGAGTGTGCTATGTGATGCAAAAGTGGACAGCGAACAAATCAAATAACAGAAGGTTTTCATTGTAATAAGTGCAGAGGTGGGTTTCTCAGACTATAAACATGCAATCCAAAGCAATCCAACGCATTCCAAAGCAATCCAAAGCAATCCAAAGCAATCCAAAGCATTCCAAAGCAACCCAAAGCGATCCAAAGCGATCTAAAGCGATCCAGAGCTATCCAAAGCATTCCAAAGCAATCCAAAGCAATCCAAAGGGCGTCTCTGGTATTATTTTCATGTGATCGGTGTAAGCATACAGGGGTCCGCATCCAAACTAGGACGATAAAACACACACAGTGTCTAGTTTTGGAAAGGGATTAATGACAAGAACTGACTCATTGGACGTTGGGTTTGATTTCAGCGATCACTCTTACAGAGACTGGAAATGTCTTTTAGATTGCTTTGAATTGCCTTGGTTTGCCTTGGATCGCTTTGTATTGCCTTGGATCGCTTTGGATTGCTTTGGATTGCTTTGGAGACTTGGAGGTGAAACGCGTAGCTATTTGCTTCATCGTTCACCATGCACATGTGATGCTCATTGTTTTCCTCTAACACAACCTGCGTTTTGTTTTCCTCTGACGCAACCTGCGTTTTATTTTCCTCTGACGCAACCTGCGTTTTATTTTCCTCTGACGCAACCTGCGTTTCACTTTTTCAGTCCTGTGAGGAAGCTGGCTTCCAGTCGAACATGAAGAGAAATAGACAGAAGCCTCAGGTTGGTGCCAATGATGTGGATAGTGGTGGTAGTTGTGTCTGTTTTGGTGCTGGTTGTAGAAGTGGTAGTGGTGTCTTTTCATTAGTGGTGATAGTGGTGGTGTCTGTATTGGTGGTGGTAGTGGTGGTAGTTGTGTCTTTTTATTAGTGGTGATAGTGGTGGTGTCTGTAATTGTGGTGATTGTAGTGGTGGTAGTGGTGTCTTTTTATTAGTGATGATAGTGGTGGTGTCTGTATTGGTGGTGGTAGTGGAGTCTTTACGTGTATTATTGGTGATAGTGGTGGTGTTTGAATTGATAGTGGTGGTAGTGGAGTCTGTATTGGTGGTTGTTGCAGTTGTGGTCGTGGAGCATTTATTGATGGGGATGGTATCTGTAGTGGTGGGATGTAGCTGATGGGGAGTGGCTTTCTGCAGTGGTAGGTGGTAGGTGTCTTTTATTAGTGTGATAGTGGTGGTGTCTATATTGGTGGTGGTGGTAGTGGAGTCTGTGTTAGTGGTAATAGTTGTGGTGTCTGTATTGGTAGTGGTGGTAGTGGTGTCTGTATTGGTGGTTGTTGTAGTTGTGGTCGTGGAGCATTTATTGATGGGGACGGTATCTGTAGTGGTGGTGATAGTTATGTCATGATTGGTGGAGAGGCTGATGCTGTCTGCAGTGGTAGAGGTGGTAGTGGTGTCTGTATTGGCGGTGGTTGTAGTGGTGGTAGTGAAATCTTTATTAGTGGTCACACACACACACACACACACACACACACACACACACACACACACACAGAGAGAGAACCACATAGACATAGATATACACAGACAAACAGATAGACAGAGACATACAGAGGGGTAGACAGACAGATAGGCAGGCATGCAGGTAGGCATGCATGCAGGCAGGCAGGCAGGCAGGCAGACAGACAAAACGTCTCTCTCTCTCTCTCTCTCTCTCTCTTTCCTCTTCTATCTCTCTCTCTCCTCTCTCTCTCCTCACACACACAAACACACACACACACACACACACACGCACACGCACACATACACACACGCACACACACACACACTCACTCACTCACTCACCCACCCACTCACTCACAGAGGCTGGTAGCAAGAAATGTCACGACTTCGTCGTTCACAAAGACTGACTAATAACACGTCCACAACCGAGGTGGGTTTCGCAGAAACAACCCGATGGACGAAATAACTTACGATACAGACACCACAGCAGTTTTTCACGATAGAACATACTATGGTGACATATCGAATAGCGCGGGAACTTTTTCAAAGAAAGCAACCCGGTTTCAATTGCAGACAATTTTGTCGAAAATGTTGTGCCTCGATACACTCGGGATTCATTCAAGGGACATTATTCAGAGAGTGGACATGTACGGAGCTTCATGTATGCAACGATAAAAATATTGTCCACAGTGTTTGTCCAGAAAAAACCTATACAAATACTCCACAAAATATACAATGAAACACTCGGACAACAAATACCTCCGTGTATGTACACTTTTCCATTTTCGGACAGTGAGAAGCACATTACAGGCACTGCCGTCTATGAACGGCAACCTAATTGTCACGGTTTCCGCCATTTTGGCTTATCCGGGGCCTCTGCGGCTAGACGCAGCGAGGTACCTCCGGAGCTACCTCGGCAAATCGCCTTGGGAGCGAGTGCCTCCTTGTGAACGAGGCGCTGTAGGCAACACCATCGCTTTGCGTTTCCTGCAAGCTTCTTGCAGGATAGTTGCGTAAGCAACGCGCCCTTTTTCTCTTAACTGAGCCTGTCCGCACAGGCGGTCGCGGTGAGCGCTCATTCTTCTAACCTTTCTCTTTAAACCTTTCTCTTTGACCCTTTCTCTTTGAACCTTTGTCTCTGAACCTTTCTCTTTGAACCTTGCTCTTTGAACCTTTCTCTTTGACCCTTTGTCTTTGAACCTTTCTCTTTGAACCCTTCTCTTTGAACCGTTCTCTTTGAACCCTTCTCTTTGAACCTTTCTCTTTGACCCTTTCTCTTTGACCCTTTCTCTTTGACCCTTTCTCTTTGAACCTTTCTCTTTGAAAATTTCTCTTTGAACATTTCTCTTTGAACATTTCTCTTTGACCCTTTCTCTTTGAACCTTTCTCTTTGAACCTTGCTCTTTGACCCTTTCTCTTTGAATCTTTCTCTTTGAACCTTTCTCTTTGAACCTTGCTCTTTGAACCTTTCTCTTTGAACCTTTCTCTTTGAACCTTTCTCTTTGACCCTTTCTCTTTGAACCTTTCTCTTTGAACCTTTCTCTTTGAACCTTTCTCTTTGAACCTTTCTCTTTGAACCTTCTCTTTGAACCTTTCTCTTTGAACCTTTCTCTTTGAACCTTTCTCTTTGACCCTTTCTCTTTGAACCTTTCTCTTTGAACCTTTCTCTTTGAACCTTTCTCTTTGAACCTTTCTCTTTGAACCTTTCTCTTTGAACCTTTCTCTTTGAACCTTTCTCTTTGAACCTTTCTCTTTGAACCTTTCTCTTTGAACCTTGCTCTTTGAACCTTTCTCTTTGAACCTTTCTCTTTGACCCTTTCTTTTTGAACCTTTCTCTTTGAACCTTACTCTTTGAACCTTTCTCTTTGAACCTTTCTCTTTGAACCTTTCTCTTTGAACCTTTCTCTTTGAACCTTTCTCTTTGAACCTTTCTCTTTGAACTTTTCTC
Organism: Theodoxus fluviatilis; assembly: GCA_034096865.1. Classification (NCBI taxonomy): domain Eukaryota; kingdom Metazoa; phylum Mollusca; class Gastropoda; order Cycloneritida; family Neritidae; genus Theodoxus; species Theodoxus fluviatilis. The sequence continues at coordinate 1,329 of JAWQFJ010014659.1, read as the reverse complement.
TTTGAACCTTTCTCTTTGAACCTTTCGAAAGGAAACGCGCCCGTGGTCACGCGCGAGGATTGCTTCTGCGAAATCCGCCCCTGGTCGGGTCGAGCACTCAAAGTTTGAGTCAAACTCACACTGCAGTCCCGTGTTGCAGTTCAGTGCAGTGCGTGTTTACCTCCCTACAGCACCGTTGCTAGGGAGCTGAGGGCACGGTCACCCAGCTTGCCTGCCTGGGGGTGGGGGATGGATGTGGGTGGGGTGGGGGGTAGGGGGTGGGGGAGGAGTTTGTCTTTTCTTCCACACTAAATGAATGTATGAATGAGTAATGAATGAATGTATGAATAAATGAAATTATGGATGAATAGGGAATGAACGAATGAATGCATAATTGAATCATGAATAAATGAACGAATGAACGAACGAATGGATAGATGGATGGACGAATGGATTGATGAATAAATTAATGAACAAACGAACGAACGAATGAATAATAGATGAATGAATGAGTGAATGAATGAATGAATGAATGAATACGGTGAATGAATGAGTACAGTGAATGAATGAATACCATGTTACAGCCAATGAGCCTTCACGGGCTATGTAAGACCATTGATCATGAAAATCACCTGAGCAAGAGCACATTAAGTCACGATATACTACGTCATTTATCTCTTATGAATCGCGAGGGGAGCCCAGGTGGGTCCATTCTCACCCCCGCCCCCCGGGGAGTCCCACACTGAACGTCAGACAGTTCAGTTCTTCGCTCACTCTCTTTCGCGTTGACGTCGTCTCTAAAACTTGAGTCACCCTGTGTTCGTTCGTCTGTCACGATCGACTTGCCTGCATGTGTGTGTGTGTGTGTGTGTGTGTTTGTGTGTGTTTGTGTGTGTGTGTGTGTGTGTGTGTGTGTGTGTGCGTGTGTGTGTGTGCGCGTGTGCGCGCGTGTGTGTATATATGTTTGTGTGTGTGTATGTGTGTTTATGAGTGTGTGTGTGTGTGTGTTTGTGTTTGTGTGTGTGTCTGTGTGTGTGTGTTTGTGTGTGTGTTTTTGTGTATTTGTGTGTGTTCGTGTGTGTGTGTGTGTGTGTGTGTGTGTGTGTGTGTGTGTGTGTGTGTGTGTCCGCGGGCGCATGGGTATGTGTGTTTCTATGTTTGCAGAAATCCATATCTTGGGAAGGGGTGCGTTCTTCCTTAGTGCCTTTGATTGTGCATTGAAATGTTCAGAGCATTTGCAAATTATCCATCTGAACTATTCCAACATACATCTCCCCCGACTGTTGCCAGAAGCAACGATCGGCCAACTGTTATTCTTCTTTGTAATCCACGTTAATCTTTCTTGCAGGA
>JAWQFJ010014658.1:0-15328 GCA_034096865.1 Theodoxus fluviatilis | reverse complement strand
CCGGGTTTGATTCTTGGTCTGGGGAGAAATAGCGTCTGTCCACGTTGGTTGTGAAGGTTTCCTTCTGGTTTTTGGAAGGTAAATAGCCACGTGCGACTGAAATCAAACTAGCGATGATAGCTCTTGCCTGCCTTCCACCGGCTGTTGCTGCGGTGATGCTTTACGCACAGCAGACATCACCATCTGAATACCCTTTGCCCATGGCGAGACCCAAAAAATGTCCGCTCCACTGTGCTATCGAAGTCGTTGTAGGGAATAGCTATGTCCAGCACAGGGGCCACTTGGATTTTTATCTTGCGCTGGAACATCACTCGTTCCATTCAATGATTTTGGTTATGCGTCAGCGCACTCTTTATTTCCCGCAGGTTGTTTAGTGCAGCTTCGAGAATGGTGCACGGCATGGTTATCACGCTTCCAAATCCGAGATACATGAGACCAACGATTCAGTGACCGTATCTCGTCACAACCTGACAATGTATAGGTGAACAGGGCAGGGTGTACAGGTCTTTTGGTCATGACATTCCATGTGCAGCTGGACTTCCTCCTGATAGGTACATGCAAAATTTTCAGCAAAATCCAGGAGCCATACACACATGGACTCGATGGGGAAGGCTTACATGTCCGAACGTGCTGAACCTGCCTGTACTGACCACTCGTCTCGGACAGGTGCTGTATTCAGGAAGCACCAATTCAAGGTTTTCAGAGCTGTCCCCAGATGCTCATGTAGTCTCGTTTTTACGGAACACTTGCTGGAAAATCTGGAACATGAGTGGCAACCATGCACTTTACCACAATGCAAGTAAAAAGAGAAATAATAACAACCGGTAAAACTAAATAAAATGAATTCAAAGATATTACCATTATGAAGATTTTTGTACATTACACTTCATTAATAGGGACAATTTATTCTGTTACAACTCGCGTGAGAGAGATTGCATATGCAATATAGACTGATATGTATTAAGCATCACAATAGCACTGCTTCCTGTGAGAGTGAATGGTATTCAGACTCGATTCAACGGGACGCACTTGAGTTAACCATCAGATCCTGCAGTGACGGGAGGGTCTTCCAACAAAGTCACACCACAGCACTTGGAAGGTGTCTACGAGTTCCGTAGCAACAGGCCTTGTTCTTTTCGCTGGCACTCGTACAGCAGATCAACACGCATGGCGTTCGCATCTGAGTCGGTACAGGACTGACAGCAGACCCCAATATATTAAATCATGTATTAAGATTATGCAATTTGTAGAAATTAAGTTACTCACCCAGGCACATAAAGGTGTTTTGCTGAAATTCACTTAAAATTTCACAATTGATGAAGAATGCAATGTGTGAGCACTAAATGACAGCTACATAATTACGTATGAAATAACTCGTTAAGCACTTGCTAAAGATACATTACCTGTTGTCACTGTAGAAGCAAGGTATTGATGGTATCAGAATGAGCTGCACATTCTGTGCAGTACTTGCACAGAGGCCCTGTCGAGCTCTGCTTTGCCCATCACTTGAACGTTTGTGTCCGCTACTCGCACATGTGGAGAAGGCATCGGCTTGTCCACTCTATTCCACAAAACTGCGTTGTATTTCTCTTAAGGGCTGCCCTTAACTGAAGCTGGCTTTCCAGTTTTTTTGCCTGACAAGTTTTCTGTCAGTGTGGGGTTGGCAGTTTCCTCTAAAAAAAAAGCATTAGTTGCAAGCTTATCTACCTCTTTTCTTGCTCTTTATTGTGTTTTTATAACTTTCTTTATTCATGGCGACTCACATATTTCTGTGCAGCCCTAGCAGAGCACTCCTGTATTTGGCACTGCCCAACCCCTTGCATTCCTTCCAATCGACCAGGCGTCATCATCTTCAATACCTTCATTGGGCAGTAGTTTCTCCTGCATGGTCGCGGCAGGCTTCCAAACTTTTTTGGCCACATTTGTGACAGTACTGCTCAAAGCTGAAGGATCCTTGAACACATGCCCTCTACGTTGATTAGAACCTTCGCATCAAGTCGTTGATCGTTTGTACACAAACTTTCTATTGATCATTGAGGAGTGCGCTTTCAATGAAATCAGTGCAATCCGGTGCAGTATGCAAAACATGACAACTACTTTTCTCAGTACCCATTATGGGTACACAAAATGATCGGGTGTGCAGGTACCTGAGCTCGTAGCTGTAAGCCTGAGGTGCGTGTCAACCCTAGGTATAGGGGGGCCATCATCCTGCGCATCGCGATAACAGCAGTCTATCAGTGCCACCACTCCACAGACCCTTACCACATGTCTGTAGAGAGGTAGTTCCGGCACGTACCGTGGCACTCATGAGTGCCGGGGCCGTCGGCTGATGCGTCAGGATGGGCCAGTGTTGTGAGTGTTGGGTAGAGGGTGCGCACATTCCAAGCAATTGAAAAATGGTGTTCAAGGTGGTCCCCAAGTCAGTGTAGGCAGTTTCCAACGCAAGGCTATCACAGTAGAAGTCTAGTTTGGGTATGCCCTATACGACCAATCCTCAATGACAAGCTACCGACCTCCGTGGCAGCCTGATCGACGGTTGTGTCGATTACCCGACCCCCTCGGAGTGCCATTCCCAACGATTCACCGACCAATGTGAGTGCAGCCGGGACATGCTAGTTCAGGTCTCATCCTTTGTTTGCACACAGAGCTTTTTGAGGTCCTATTTTTCCGGGTTGCCACGCATTTAAGCATAGTACCACCACGTTTGACTTGGATGCTTTGTTGACCCTGAATCCAGGACCCAAGGTCCTGGCGGCTGGACAAGCAGCCACCCTATCGTACGCGCGTCACCACGAGAAGCAGGCATCGGCTCCGTGGTGTTTGAATCTCGGAAACTTTCAAAATCTAATAATAATAAAAATAATATAATATAATAAATAATATAATGATACTGCATAAATGAGATCAAAGGGTGGCAAAACATTGAGGGGATTAGCTCCATCTACACAACCCGCCCAGGCCTGTTACGGCACATCCCTATGACACGTGACATTGTACCCTATGTCAATGAACACATGCATATCCTCTGCGTCCTTTGACATACGTCTATGGACACAAGTACATACCGGGTTCCTCTGCAGCCTCATCACATCTATCTGTGAGGAGAGAGAGCATGGCAACGCAGTCTTTCACAATATTAAACTTACCAAAGGAAGGGTAATCATCACATTCCGCTATCCGATTTTCCAAAGATGTTCAAAAAGCGACATCAACTGCTGAAAAAGTTTGTCCGCATAGGATTCATACCGATTGAGGGCACTTCAACAGCCTGAAACGCAGTCCCAGTAACTCTCTCTTCGCAACTGGTCTTGCTGTTTGGACATTTCCTTTTACGCTTCCGACTGGATATGGAATGTATTGCATGTTAACAAAAATCAGAACTGAAAGAGTGCGATGGACCCCAAATCGAATTGCTGGCGACGCACGCCAGATACGTAACAAATTCAGTATGGCAGGAAGTACGATCAATCACTGTTTCGACCAATCAATTAGTGTGTAGGTTTCTCTCTGGAGGACGCATCGATACCAATGTCTTTCCCATACGTTGTCATTGTCTATCTCATCAGAAGAAAACAGTTTTCAACAATTCTAGGCGATTTAAACACAAGTATTTTCCTGATGTACAAACAGTGAAAGGAATCTTGTCTCCAATTACGAGTTTGATGATTTTTCAGTTCTTCTCGCGTTTAATGCGCGACAGAGGCATGGCAGTCCATTGAGAGTTGACTTCAGGTTACATGGAATGAATGTGCTCACTACTGCTAGGCCTCAGCTTGCAAGTTCTTCCTCCTGGGTCATTGTCAGAGTGATTATTTCCGAGAGAGAAGACAGTCCGAGATTCACTTTAGTCGAGTGAAGTAACCGCATCACGTTTTTTGCATGTACACGTGAGCTAACTCTTGAATCACTCTCCCCTAGCGCGGACATGATCATCACTAGGTACTGTGAGACATTTCTCTGCAGTGTGATTGATTCCTTGATAGAGAAGCTTAGTTGTTGGTGCCGCGTCGAAAACCCTGACAGCGACGAGTTGAGCCAATGATGCACACAGAGCTTGGCGTCACTGCGATCCAAAATGTGCTCCAAGGGTGCTCCCTGGTGCGGCACACACATCTTGCTCTATCAGTTGAATGATCCCATGTTGGGTTGTATGAGCGGAACTAGATATGCATTTCACTATTTCATTTTACCAGTCTTTCTGTTTGGAGAGGGTCGGCGTCGATTGTCTCAAGAAGACTCAATACCACTGAAGGGAAGCAACGGAGAAAAAAGAAAAAAAAAACATTCCATATACAGCATTTTTCCTTCATCATCAGACATACCAGAAACACTATGCACCTAAACAGCTCTTTCCGAAGGATATGCAAGCTACGTTGACCATCAGAGTGACTCAAGAACACACTACATTTGACTCTACTTCATACAAAAAAAAAAGTGGCTCCTATCCTGCAACTGTCGTCTTACCTGTATAGGTGTTGACAGTCTTCCATCCATGTAGGCTATGTACGCGAGGCAGGAGGTGGTGTGATTTTGGAGTCCAACTCCCTATTCTCGTGCAGGATATTTGCCTGCACAACAGAGATCCAGTGCTTAGGTTCTTGGGAACAGGAACTAAACCTCCACTATGCTTCTGTGCGCAGGATTCCTAGTGTGTTACCAGGCAGCGGAAGTCCCCTTTTCCCACTGGGTGGCAACAAATGTGTCCCGGACTATGAAGCATCTGAATGTCTTCTGTAACAGCCGGAGGGAATGCGTTGATCACTTGCGACCAAATGTGCTCAATGTGCTTCCCTGGTGCTGCAAACACTCTTGGATCTGTCATTGAGACCCATGGTTGGGGTGTATGATAGAAACACCAGACTAGACATATGGTCCGGCGACTTAATTTGACCGTTCTGTTTGGAGAGTGGGCGTCGATTGTTCAGACATCCAATATCACGGTGAATAACGGTCCATCCGAGATTGAACCTTTCCCCTATTACAGCAATATTTTTCCATTCAACGATCAGCATCCAAAACACTATGCACCTAAACAGCTACTTCCAAGGATATGCAAAGCTACGTTGACCTCAGTGACCAAGACACACTACATTTGTCTACTTCATACAAAAACAAAGTGCTCCTATCCTGCAACTTGCGTTCTTACCTTGTATAGTGTTGAAGTCTTCCATCTTTTTCTGTAAGTCTCCAGGCCACGTCCTGATGGTCTCCGCCTCCTCAGCGTGGATGGACGTGGCGTTGTCCAGCTTGTCCTCCACAGCGGACATGCGGGTTGCCAGCTCCTTGGTCGTCTGGTCCACCCTGGTGATGGAGGCGTTGAGTAAAGCCGTGTTGCTTTCTGCTCTAGCAAGCAGGCGGGTTTGAGAATCTCTCATCGTGGATGCATTGTCATACCAAGGAAATTTCCTTTGCAATCTCCTATCGCGTACGAAAGTTTTTTCCATACATTTAGCTGATTCAAGCAGACATTTTGTTAGCTTACTTCTTCGTCAACAACGAGGTTTGCAGAATCACCCATTTGTTTCTGTTCTGTAGACCTCATCATGACCATAGTCTTCTCGATAGCATTTTGCAAATTATTGTAACCGGGTGCTTGGGTGTGTTTTGAATCCACTCACTCACCAGGACATAATTAATTTGGGTCCGGGTTTCCGAATAAGAACAAACAGATGATATTGGCTTTCCTTATAGTTTAATTTGAGGTTGCACACTGATATATTTGCACGTATACGCAAATGACACGAAATCAGCAACTAGAGTTTTGGACAAAGGATGGAAAGTTGAAAACGGATGAAGGGGAGGTAAGCGGAGTAAAGCGGCACCTCTGCAACAACAAATAATAATTCCAGTTAAAATCTACTAACTGGTTAACATAAAAATCACACAAATACTAACTCATGCAATACCCTAACCCACATAACAGTTAATCCAACCATGTCACGTTATGACTTGAATAAAGGTTGTTTGTCACAGAAAATCCCTATACATGATGCCAAGTGCTACACTCTGCACTTGTGGAATTCTATCACCAATCAGTTCTCTCCTTATACATCATCAGTCTACCTCACACCTTCAACTGAAAGGAGAAACTAGCTCTTTAATATTTATTGTGTGGGAAACGATACAACTTGTTGTTTACCTGTACTAGAACCAAGCATTAGGGTTCTGGTAACCATATAGCTGACCCCACTGACTAGCATACAAAATGCATGTCAATCCTAACAGCAATCACTTTGTTAACTGGCTAACAATTGATTGCAAGCAACCCACGTGCTTCTTCCATGGATTCCTGATCCACTCGTAATACTCATAATAACCAATATGCTTTTGGAGTCATATACTCTGAACCTTGCTGGTGTTAGCATTTTACTCCCTGTGACAATTTCCAAGTACATGTATAGATCCGTAAACAACACAACCCTACTGTTTGCATGCTTACAATTATTCTATATCTAACTACAATAATCTCTCAAAGATCCGATACCAATAAGACAACATATGTATTCTACTCAACATAGCCTTGAATTCAGACATGACAATACAATGAATTTAATTTAACATAGACTGGCCCGCGTGGAGCGCGCAAAATCTGACATCCCCCAGCCCACCTCATCTCTTAACTATATCAATATAACTCATAATCCAATTTTAAACAACATATAATTTTCTTCTGCATTGCATGATTCATTTCCTGAGAATGGATTTCTATTCAACATAAATTTTGCAACCCTCTTTAAAATACCCTAGCCCCCCACGTGGTATGAGCATGGCTTTGTTAGGATCCAACAGCAAAGTTTCCTAATATGTGCTAAAACACCCATATTAAACATACATTTATGCAAGAATCAATGTATACTAATAACATCTGAATAATATGCAAAATAATAACTCACTTGGTTTAAAGATGCTTAGGCTTTTGGTCTGATTACGAAGGCAGCGTGTGGGGAGGCTGCTTGAGTCAAGCAATGCAGGACAGGAAATGGCCCAATTCGCATACAGGAAGCACTCCCGAAACCCACAACTCATGCCTTACATTTGTTTGATTTTACTAAATTTAAATCTCATCTTATTTATACTAAATTTCTTAACCTACTTAACCCACTTTTACATTCTCTAAATTACAATGACTTAATTCCAATTCTAGTTTTGGGCTTCGTAGATACTTAGGGAAAAACAAGGGGAAGTAACCCCTGGTTGAACTCACTTGTTAACCCTCTGGACCCCATTAATTTTTCACGGATTTTACTCCCTGCAGCCAGTTATTTTCTGGATGTGCCCCAAAACCGAGACCCCTCTTCTGTTTAAAAATATACAATTATTTTATTATTTGCTATAGAGGCAAACTTTTTGGAGGAAAGATGGAAAATTGAATGCTCTCTCTGATAGACACACTGAAATTTATGTCCATGCAATACAATATGATTTAAAAATAAACTGAGACAACACAAATTAAAAAACGTGTCGAGTGACAGGCTGCCACTGACTCACTCGAGAATAAATTCCCGCATCGCTTCCTTTCTTCACCCTCACTTGACCAGCGTAGCGATTCGTTTTGTCGATCATCAAGTCAACGACTTTATTAGTTGAAATAGAGATAAAAAGCATCCGATTTAGATACCTCATCGGGCACATGTTGAGGAGAGTCCATGCGCGAATTTAGAAGTTACCGATCGAGGTAGACACGTTGTTGCGCGATTTCAATTGCGCACGCTGGCTCAGAAATGATTGAGTTCGATTCTGATGAAGAGCGAATCTTTGAAATATTGTTCGATTCTGACTCGGAAGAAGAATTCCATGGCTTCACAGAGGAAGATTTGGTTGAGTGTTTGCCACAGCAACCAAGAGTGGTCACACGCAGACGGAATCTTAGACTGCGCTGGTTCAACTTCGATTTCGTCATCGGAGTCACTGTCTGCGGCAAACTCGACCAAATCTTCCTCTGTGAAACCATGGAATTCTTCTTCCGAGTCCGAATCGAACAATATTTCGAAGATTCGCTCTTCATCAGGATCGAGCTGAGTCATTTCTGGGCCAGCGTGCGCAATTGAAATCGCGCAAGCAGCGTGTCTACCTCGATCGGTAACTTCTAAATTCGCGCATGGACTCTCCTCAACATGTGCCCGATGAGGTATCTAAATCGGATGCTTTTATCTCTATTTCAACTCATAAAGTCGTTGACTTGATGATCGACAAAACGAATCGCTACGCTGGTCAAGTGAGGGTGAAGAAAGGAAGCGATGCGGGAATTTATTCTCGAGTGAGTCAGTGGCAGCCTGTCACTCGACACGTTTTTTATTTGTGTTGTCTCAGTTTATTTTTAAATCATATGTATTGCATGGACATAAATTTCAGTGTGTCTATCAGAGAGAGCATTCAATTTTCCATCTTTCCTCCAAAAAGTTTGCCTCTATAGCAAATAATAAAATAATTGTATATTTTTAAACAGAAGAGGGGTCTCGGTTTTGGGGCACGTCCAGAAAATAACTGGCTGCCTTCCCCTTGTTTTTCCCTAAGTATCTACGAAGCCCAAAACTAGAATTGGAATTAAGTCATTGTAATTTAGAGAATGTAAAAGTGGGTTAAGTAGGTTAAGAAATTTAGTATAAATAAGATGAGATTTAAATTTAGTAAAATCAAACAAATGTAAGGCATGAGTTGTGGGTTTCGGGAGTGCTTCCTGTATGCGAATTGGGCCATTTCCTGTCCTGCATTGCTTGACTCAAGCAGCATCCCCACACGCTGCCTTCGTAATCAGACCAAAAGCCTAAGCATCTTTAAACCAAGTGAGTTATTATTTTGCATATTATTCAGATGTTATTAGTATACATTGATTCTTGCATAAATGTATGTTTAATATGGGTGTTTTAGCACATATTAGGAAACTTTGCTGTTGGATCCTAACAAAGCCATGCTCATACCACGTGGGGGGCTAGGGTATTTTAAAGAGGGTTGCAAAATTTATGTTGAATAGAAATCCATTCTCAGGAAATGAATCATGCAATGCAGAAGAAAATTATATGTTGTTTAAAATTGGATTATGAGTTATATTGATATAGTTAAGAGATGAGGTGGGCTGGGGGATGTCAGATTTTGCGCGCTCCACGCGGGCCAGTCTATGTTAAATTAAATTCATTGTATTGTCATGTCTGAATTCAAGGCTATGTTGAGTAGAATACATATGTTGTCTTATTGGTATCGGATCTTTGAGAGATTATTGTAGTTAGATATAGAATAATTGTAAGCATGCAAACAGTAGGGTTGTGTTGCTCACAGATCTATACATGTACTTGGAAATTGTCACAGGGAGTAAAATGCTAACACCAGCAGGGTTCAGAGTATATAACTCCAAAAGCATATTGGTTATTATGAGTATTACGAGTGGATCAGGAATCCATGGAAGAAGCACGTGGGTTGCTTGCAATCAATTGTTAGCCAGTTAACAAAGTGATTGCTGTTAGGATTGACATGCATTTTGTATGCTAGTCAGTGGGGTCAGCTATATGTTTACCAGAACCCTAATGCTTGGTTCTAGTACAGGTAAACAACAAGTTGTATCGTTCCCACACAATGAATATTAAAGAGCTAGTTTCTCCTTTCAGTTGAAGGTGTGAGGTAGACTGATGATGTATAAGGAGAGAACTGATTGGTGATAGAATTTCACAAGTGCAGAGTGTAGCACTTGGCATCATGTATAGGGATTTTCTGTGACAAACAACCTTTATTCAAGTCATAACGTGACATGGTTGGATTAACTGTTATGTGGGTTAGGGTATTGCATGAGTTAGTATTTGTGTGATTTTTATGTTAACCAGTTAGTAGATTTTAACTGGAATTATTATTTGTTGTTGCAGAGGTGCCGCTTTACTCCGCTTACCTCCCCTTCATCCGTTTTCAACTTTCCATCCTTTGTCCAAAACTCTAGTTGCTGATTTCGTGTCATTTGCGTATACGTGCAAATATATCAGTGTGCAACCTCAAATTAAACTATAAGGAAAGCCAATATCATCTGTTTGTTCTTATTCGGAAACCCGGACCCAAATTAATTATGTCCTGGTGAGTGAGTGGATTCAAAACACACCCAAGCACCCGGTTACAATAATTTGCAAAATGCTATCGAGAAGACTATGGTCATGATGAGGTCTACAGAACAGAAACAAATGGGTGATTCTGCAAACCTCGTTGTTGACGAAGAAGTAAGCTAACAAAATGTCTGCTTGAATCAGCTAAATGTATGGAAAAAACTTTCGTACGCGATAGGAGATTGCAAAGGAAATTTCCTTGGTATGACAATGCATCCACGATGAGAGATTCTCAAACCCGCCTGCTTGCTAGAGCAGAAAGCAACACGGCTTTACTCAACGCCTCCATCACCAGGGTGGACCAGACGACCAAGGAGCTGGCAACCCGCATGTCCGCTGTGGAGGACAAGCTGGACAACGCCACGTCCATCCACGCTGAGGAGGCGGAGACCATCAGGACGTGGCCTGGAGACTTACAGAAAAAGATGGAAGACTTCAACACTATACAAGGTAAGAACGCAAGTTGCAGGATAGGAGCACTTTGTTTTTGTATGAAGTAGACAAATGTAGTGTGTCTTGGTCACTGAGGTCAACGTAGCTTTGCATATCCTTGGAAGTAGCTGTTTAGGTGCATAGTGTTTTGGATGCTGATCGATGAAGGAAAATATTGCTGTAATCGGGAAATGTTGTGATATTTGGAGTTGAACAATCGACGCCTACCCCTCCAAACAGAAGCCGGTCAAATGAAGTGACATGCATATCTAGTTTCTCTCATACACCCAACATGGGTCTCCAATTGACAGATCCAAGAGTGTTTGCAGCACCAGGGAGCACACTTGGAGCACATTTTGGATCGCCAGTGATCAACGCCTTCCTCCGGCTGTTACAGAAGACATTCCCAGAAGTTCATGTCCTGGACACATTTGTTGCCACCCAGTGGGAAAAGGGTGACTTCCGCTGCCTGCACACTAAGGTGAACCTGGCACAGAAGCAGTGGATTTTAGTTCCTGTCCACAAGAACCTAAGCCACTGGATCCTGTTGTGGGCCAACATCCCTGCACGGGAAATGGGAGTTTTGGACTCCCAAAATCACACCACCTCCGCTGCGTACATAGCCTACTGATGGAAGACTTCAACACTATACAAGGTAAGAACGCAAGTTGCAGGATAGGAGCACTTTGTTTTTGTATGAAGTAGACAAATGTAGTGTGTCTTGATCACTCTGAGGTCAACGTAGCTTTGCATATCCTTGGAAAGAGCTGTTTAGGTGCATAGTGTTTTGGATGCTGATCGATGAAGGAAAATATTGCTGTAATCGGGAAATGTAGTGGTATTTGGAGTTGAACAATCGACGCCTACCCCTCCAAACAGAAGCCGGTCAAATGAAGTGACATGCATATCTAGTTCCTCTCATACACCCAACATGGGTCTCCAACTGATAGATCCAAGAGTGTTTGCAGCACCAGGGAGCACACTTGGAGCACATTTTGGATCGCCAGTGACGCCAAGTCTGTGTGCATCATGCCAACAGTCGCTGTCAGGGTTTTCGACGGGCACCAACAACAAGCTTCTTCTATTCAAGGAATACAATCACACTGCAGGAAAATGTCTCACAGTACCTAGTGATGATCTGTCACGCGCAGTGGAGATGATGCAAGAGGTGTACAGCAAAAACGTTGAGAGTGTACTTCACTCGGACAAAGTGAAATCTCGGCTTGTTTCTCTCCTCGGAAATAAACTCACTCTTGAATGCCCAGGAGGAACTTGCAAGCTGAGGCCTTGCATAGTGAGCACATTCATCCATGTACACCTGAAGTCAACTCTCAAGGACTGCACTGCCTCTGTCGCGCATAAACGCGAGAAGAACTGAAAAATCATCAAACTTCGTAATTTGTGACGCACAAGATTCCTTTCACTGTTGTACCTCAGGAAAAAATACTGTTGTTAAAAATGCTGAATTTGTTAAAAACTGTGATGACGAAGACAATGCAACGTGTGGAAAGACATTGGTATTGATGTGTCTCCAGAGAGAAACCTACACACTTCATTGATTGGTCGAAACAGTGATGACGTACTTCCGCCATACTGAATTTGTCGTCTGCGTGCGTCGCCAGCAATTCGATTTGTGGTCCATCGCACTCTTCAAGTTCTGATTTTTGTGAACATGCAACATCCATATCCATCGGAAGGTAAAAGGAAATGTCAACAGCCAGACCAGTGCAAGAGAGTGCTGGACTGGTTTGCAGCGCCGTTTGAGTGCCCTCCAATGGATGACATCAAATGGTCAACTTTTCAGCAGTTGATGTCCGATTTTCGGAAACTCATCTTGGAAAACGAAGCGGATGTGATGCTTCCTTCCTTTGGTAAGTTTAAATTGTGAAGGACTGTTGCCATGCTCTCTCTCCTCACAGATAGATGTGTGTTGCAGAGGAACCGGTATGTCTTGTGCCATAGAGTATGTCAAATGCCGCAGAGATATGCATGTGTCATTGACATAGGTACATGTCACATGTCATAGGGATGTGCGAAACAGTCTGGGCGGTTGGTGATGGAGCATCATCTCAAGTTTTGCCACCCTTTGATCTCATTATGCATTATTATTATTATTTTGAAATGTTTCAGATTCAACACCACCTGAACTAGCTGTTCTGTGGTGAAGGGTCCGATGGGTGGCTGCTGTCCAGCCGCATGGCCTGGGTCATGATCAGGTCAACCAAGCATCCAAGTCAACGGTTGGACTGCTTAAATGTGGCAACCCTGAACGACCTCAAAAGCCTAGGAAAAAAGAGAGACTTGAAGCATGTCCGGCGCCTCACATTTGTGGTGAATGTTGGGAATGCACCCAAGGGGATCTTTGTATCAACACAACATCAATCAGGCTGACACTGGGCGGTAGCTGTCATTGAGATTGGAGTAAGGGCCTACCCAACTCTACTCTACTGTGATAGCCTTGGATGGAACTACCCACCTGACTTGGGGAACCACCTTGCCCCATTTCTCAAGTTCTTTGAATGTGGCACCCTATACCCAACACTCACAACACTGGCCCATCAGCCATCAGCGGACGGCGGCACACATGAGTGCCACAGAATGTGCCTGAACTACCCTCTACAGACATGTGTTCATGTCTGTGGAGTGGTGTCACTGATAACTGCTGTTATCGCTGCTCAAGATGATGGCCTCTACCAGCTGTTGACACGCCCTCAGGCTTACAGTTACCGGCTCATGTACCTGCACAACCCGACATGGTACCAAAGGTACTTGAGAAAAGTGGTTTGTCATGGTTTGCATCTGGCACCGTGAGCACTGATTTCATTTTGCAAGCTGCCCTCCCCTCAAGCCCAAAAAAGTTTGTACAAACGATCAACGACTTGATTCGAAAGTCAAGTCAACGTAGAGGGCATTTGTTCAAGACCTTCAGCTTTGACAGTACTGCTCACAAATGTGGCCAAAAATTTCTGGAAGCCTGCCGCCGACTGCAGAAGAAATACTGCAATGAAGGTAGAAATGAATGACGCCTGTTCCTGGAAGTATGCAAGGGGTTGGGCAGTGCCAAATACAGGAGTGCTCTGCTAGGCTGTCACAGAAATACTGTGAGTCGCCATGAAAAGAAAGTTATAAAAACACAAAAAAGCAAGAAAAGGAGGTAGATAAGCTTGCAACAAGTTTTTTTTAGAGGAAACTGCAACCCCACACCCTGACAGAAAACTTGTCAGCAAAAAAACTGGAAAGCCAGCCTTCCAGTTAAGGCAGCCCTTAAGAGAAATCCACACGCAGTTTTGTGAAAGCAGTGGCAAGACGATGCCCTTCTCCACATTTGCGAAGTGCGGACCACCAAACGTCAAGCTGATGGGCAAAGCAGAGCTTCGACAGTGCCTCTGCGAATACTGCACAAATGTGCAGCTCATTCTGACTACCATCAATACCCTGGCTTCCACAGTTGACAACAGGTATGTATTTTAGCAATTGCTTAACGAGTTTATTTCATACTTATTACTTTAGCTTTCGATTTAGTGCACACATTGCATTTTCATCAATTGTGAAATTTTAAGTGAAGCAAAAAAACTTTATGTGCCTGTTGTGAGTAACTTAATTTTTTCTACAATATTGCATAATTTTAATACATTGATTTAATTATATTTTTGTGTCTGTGTCCAGCTGCCGAATCAGAAGCGAACGCCATGCTGTTGATCTGCTGACGAGTGACAGCAAGAACAAGGACTGTTGCTACGGAACTCGTGACAAGTGCGGTGTGACTTTGCTGGAAGACCATCTCCGTCCACTGATGGATCATGATGGTCAACTCAAGTGGTCCCGTTGGGAATCGAATACCATCACCTCAAAAGGAAAGCAGGTATTGTATGCTTAATTCATATCAGATAATATGCATGCCAAATCTATCCTTTACAGTGTAACAGAATAATTTGTTCCTATTAATTAATGTAATGTACAAAAATCTTCATAATGTAATATCTTTGAAATTCATTTATTTATTTACGGTTTTTATTATTTTCTTTTTACTTGCATGTGGTACATTGCATGTTTGCCACTCATGTTCCAGATTTCCCGCAAGATGTTCCTGTAAAAACGAGACACCATTGAGCATCTTGTGGAACAGCTGAAACCTGAAGTGGTGTTCCTGAAACAGCACCTGTTCCGAGCCGACTGGCAGTACAGGCAGTTTCAGTCGGTCCGGGACATGAAGCCCTTCCCCATCGAGTCTGTGTGTATGGTCCTGGATTTTGCTGAAAATTTTGCATGTACCTATCAGGAGGAAGTCCAGGCTGCACACTGGCATCATGACCAAAAGACCGTACACCCTGCCGTTACCTACTACCATTGTCCAGGTTGTGACGAGACGGTCACTGAATCGTTGGTCTTCATATCTTCCGATTTGAAGCATGATTACCATGCAGTGCACCACTTCTCGAAGCTGGCACTAAACCACCTGCGGGAAAAGAGTGGGCTGACCATCACCAACATCATTGAGTGGACCGATGGATGTTCAGCGCAATATAAATCCAAGGGCCCCTGTGCTGACATCGCCTCTTCCCTCAACGACTTCGATGCAACATTGGAGCGACACTTTTTGGGGTCTCGCCATGGCAAAGGGTATTCAGATGGTGAGTCTGCTGTGGTAAAGCATCACGCAGCAACAGCGGTGAAGGCAGGAAGAGCTATCATCGCTTGTTTGATTTCAGTACGTGGCTATTTACCTCCAACACCCAAGAAAGGAACCCTGACAAAAATGTGGGAAGACGCTATTTCTCCCCACACCCAAGAATCAAACCCGGGGCAAAAGTTTAATA
>JAWQFJ010014656.1:15000-33466 GCA_034096865.1 Theodoxus fluviatilis | reverse complement strand
CCCCACCGAGGAGGTCATGCTTTTCAGACGGTTGGTTTTGTTGATGCGTTATTCGACAAAATAACTCTTTAAAAATGTCAAAAAGTATTCTGATTGACTTTGATGGAAGGTAAGTGTTTTACCCAAGGAACAATCCATTATAATTTGGAGGTTATATGGTGTCTAGTTTGAAATTGGTACCATAAAGGGCAGTGACCACCGCACTTTTCACAGTGTAACTGCTCCACACTGTTCGTGTTTATTTATTCGGTCATCTGCAACACGACGGCTGCCCTGTGATCCCAGAACTCTTTGACAGAACCCTTTCTAGCGTTCCTTTCGCCATTCGACTGCTGCTCAAACTTTTGAGTGTACGCGTTTCGACTGCCGGTCAAACTTTGATTGTACGCGTTTCGGTGTTAGAACCTTTTCTAGCGTCCCTTTCGCCTTTCGACTGCTGCTCAAACCTTTTATTGTACGCGTTTCGGTACTATTTTGAATAAAAGTGTTTACCAAAAAAAAAATCACACCAAAATTGCTTGTTTCTCGACGCGTTTCTGATGCGTTCCGATCATGTTTGTGAATAAATTTACAGTGTAATGTGTAATAAAATAGATATCTTATCGCGCATCACACTCCACTCTCAGAGACCGCTGGCAGGCGCTAAAATGAGGCAAACTTTGTAGCGTCAGGCCTGGCTAGCGGAACATGCTGCCTGAATTGTACAGGTCATGGAAGATAGATTGTGGCTTCCTTGGAGGAGCTTTGTGATGTGAAAGTGCTCTTTGGTTTTTAGTGTACGAGCTCCTGCTCCACTGCACACATGCGCTGAGGCCAGCCATCTGGTCCAATGCTTCCTTCACAACCGCCCCGTCCTCCACGCATGCCCGCCATAGTCCTGATGTGAAGGGGATCGTCCGTTTCCATGGAAAGTAATTTTTTGTTTAATGTCATTCATTTCTATGGAAAAGTCTCGGGTATTCAGTCCTTCATTTTCACGGAAAGTTGTCGGATCCTCTGTAATTTTTTTCCACGGACAGTTTTTGTGTTTTCTGTCATTTATTTCCATGAAAAGTTGTCGGGTTTTCTGTCATTCATTTCCATGAAAAGTTGTCGGGTTTTCTGTCATTCATTTTCGTGGAAATTAGTCGGGTCTTCTGTAATTCGTTTCCACGGAAAGTTTTGGGGTTTTCTGTCATTCATTTCCACGGAAAGTTTTGAGGTATTCAGTCGATTATTTCCACGGATAGATTTCTAGTCTTCAGCGCTTTCGTGCCTGTCAAAGACATCCACAATCCTCGTCCCAAAATGCGACAAGAGACACCGAGACTGAATATATTTGTAAAGAGGGCACAATACATGATAGGTACACTCATAGAAACTTTCAGCCAGATCCATCACACTCGAGTGCAAAAGAAGACATGTGACATCACGAGTAACACAGATCACCCTCTCTACACAGAATTCCACTCCTGTCTCATACCACGCAGCCAAAGATTCCGTCCCCCCAAAACACGTACAGACAGATAACGGCGATCTTTTATACCAACTGCAATAAGTATTTTAAACTCTAACTATTCTAATACAGCAGTCTGATCCAAATCTTTTGCCACGCGATCCTTCTTAATCTTTAAAAACATAAAATCCCTTGATTGTAACGTTCTGTGATGTCTAAGGATTTTTTGTTTGTATATAATTATTTATTATCCTAACAGTTTTTTGTACCTTAGATTTTCATTTTTGATGAATTAAAGTAGATGTTATGTTGTGTTGTGTTGTGTTGTGTTGTGTTGTGTTGTGTTGTGTTGTGTTGTGTTATGTTGTGTATTGTTGTTAAGTTCTTTTAAGTTGCGCCTGAATGACTGTCACAATATACTTTTGCAGTGAATGAAAGAATGAACAAACAAAGGAATAAAGTCGTACGACCTGTTAGCCTTTGTGGGCTGAGTAAGACCATGAACCTCGAGCATCACTAGAGCTGGCTAGGAGTCGCCTAGGAGGCTGTGTGAGCGAGACCTAGGTAAGTCTCCATTTCTGTCCTTTGCTGGCTAGGAATCGCCTAGGAGGCTGTGTGAGCGAGAGCTAGGTAAGTCTCGATTTCTGTCCTTCGCTGGCTAGGAATCGCCTAGGAGGCTGTGTGAGCGAGAACTAGGTAAGTCTCAATTTCTGTCCTTCGCTGGCTAGGAATCGCCTAGGAGGCTGTGTGAGCGAGACCTAGGTAAGTCTCAATTTCTGTCCTTCGCTGGCTAGGAATCGCCTAGGAGGCTGTGTGAGCGAGACCTAGGTAAGTCTCCATTTCTGTCCTTCGCTGGCTAGGAATCGCCTAGGAGGCTGTGTGAGCGAGACCTAGGTAAGTCTCCATTTTTGTCCTGCGCTGGCTAGGAATCGCCTAGGCAGACTCAATGTTCTGCTTCCAGCTAGAACTGAAGTTCAGGAGGAGACATTCATCTTCTGAGCATTCTTTCAAGAAAAGTTCAAACAGCAAAAAAGTTCAGTTGGTAATAATATTTTCTATGTTCCATTTAAAATTCGTTTTCCTTTCACACCCACACACACACACACGCACGCACGCATGCACGCACGCACGCATGCACGCACGCACGCACGCATGCACGCACGCACGCACGCACACACACACACACATACACCTTTTCTTGTGTTGTTGACATGTGTAGAAGATGCAAAAAATCCCCCACTCATGAAGAATTTGACGACGCTCATCAGAGCTTGTTTGACTACTGCTGAGGAGTGGCGGTTACCTTCACACTGAAACCCAGACTTGCAAAGATTTGTTTTTAAAAAGCTGATGAGAGTTGACGTGAGTGCGAAAAGGAAAAAAAACAACTTACCTCTTTCAGAATTCTTCTTCTTTCTTTCACTTGCTGACGCCACGTCTAACTTGGACGAGCAGACGAGCAGACGAGTAGACGAGCAGACAAGAAGACGAAGAAATGTCCGCGGTGGACTTTCGTCTTTCTCAGACACCGACGACGCTTTTAGGGAAAAAGAGGAAAGAAATTCTTCCAATTGACTCCTCCCTGGGGTGCACACTTTGAGTGAAACGGCTGCCGCTTGTTCTCTCCCTGGGGTGCACACTTTGAGTGAAACGGCTGCCGCTTGTACACTTGAGATTGTCACTGCTGATTCCTTCGGTCGCTCTGGTTGCACACAGCGAAGAGGTTGCTCTGTGTGTGTGTGCGTGTGGCGTCCGCGACAGGTGGCGCTCTGCTGGTGTGTGACGTCGCCTCCAGTCATATGCCAGCTCTCTTGGCCTTGCGTAAATGTACCGAGGCCGACAGCATAGGCCGACTTGTCTCTTCTGAGGCGCTCCTGCTCCACCGCTCTCCTGTACATGCCGTATGTGACGTTTTCAACGTACAACCCCCCCATTCTGAACACAGAGATATAGTATCTCTGACACAGGTTGGTCACGTGACTTCGGCTCCACATTCCAATGATTTTACCAATCAAAATTCAACATGATCAGAAGACCATTGAGAGTAAAAAGAGGCGATTCTATTTCATTCTAATTATTTATCCCGATAGATAAACACAAATTTGGTGTTCTAATAAAACTAATCTATGAGATTTTCAGGAAATCATTTGAGAACTACTTTTAGCGCGAACGTCGTCTAAAAGGTTGCAAACTGCCTTGAGCACGTGCAATTGTGTATATAGTAATACACGCAATCTTTGGACCTACTATAAACGCAGCGAAAAGGATTCCTATGGCTCAGGCTGGTTTCGTGAATCTATGGTTATACTCTCGCAAGTAATTGCTTTCTGGCCGGAACCTGTGGTCTAACTGCCTTCACACTGTTTGACGAGCTCCACACTTCGATCATTCGTGTATCGACTGATGGAGTCAGTAAGTGATTTAACCTACATTCCGTCTGTGTTGAACGTTAATCGAATGGAAGTTTCTTCTGTAGGAATCCGTCCGATTCCGAAGTTCGATATTATTGGATAGCTCAGAAGCAGTTTTTCTAAGTTTAATCCTTCTAAGCATACATTAAATTAATGATTCCTCATCAGCAAAAGCACTCAGCGGGTTTCTGTGTGTATCGGTCCAAATGATTATGCAGACGGGATTGGTTGCATTACTCGCTCAATGAAGTATAAATATTGCTGTTGTATTCAAAGTCCTTATAATTAGTAGAGTTCACAATATTACACTCTTGTGATTCGAATTTTACCGCATACAAGTTTTACATTCATGGGAAATCGATGTTTAGAAAATGAACTGACGGAAAGATGGCTGCCGGTATCGAGTGTATCACAACAAGCGGAGGAATACACTCACGGTGTGATATGGCATTCAGCGTGGCTGAGACTCTGTGTTCAGAACGGTGGTATGCATGTTATGGAAGAATTAAGGCTATCACGTGACCAACCTGTTGCTGAGACTATATCCACTAGTCTCAGCCACGCTGAATGCACCCCCCCTCCCCCTCACTACTCACCCTTCTTTTTCCTGCTTCTCTCTCTCTCTCTCTCTCTCTCTCTCTCTCTCTCTCTCTCTCTCTCTCTCTCTCTCTCTCTCTCTCAATAGGCTACTTGTATCTAATCGATGGCATATTAACTGAAAAAACCCGACAAGTGGCAATGTAATGTATTCATTATGCTTTGCAGAGACGAAGCCAATTATTAGCAACTCCTCCATAGGAAGTATTTCGAAGAACGGGTATATTTATTTTAAAACAGTGTCATCAAAAGAACTTCCTTGATGTCCTATCTATAACACATTGCATTGTACACAAATGATGGATGAGCCGTTGTTATGGGCCGCTGGCCTGAAACAATAAAGTCTGAAGTCTCTCTCTCTCACTTCTCTCTCTCTCTCTCTCTCTCTCTCTCTCTCTCTCTCTCTCTCTCTCTCTCTCTCTCTCTGTCTCTCTCTGTCTGTCTGTCTGTGTGTCTGTCTGTGTGTCTGTGTGTGTGTGTGTCTGTGTGTCTGTCTGTCTGTGTGTCTGTCTGTGTGTCTGTCTGTGTGTCTGTCTGTCTGTCTGTCTGTCTCTTTTTCTCTCTCTCTTTCTAACCCCCCCTCTCTCTCTCTCTCGCTCGCTCGCTCTCTCTCTCCTCTCTCTCCTCTCTCTCTCTCCCTCCCTCCCTCTCTCTCTCTCTCTCTCTCTCTCTCTCTCTCTCTCTCTCTCCTTCTCTCCCCCCTTCTCTCTCTCTATCTCTCTTGCCCCCCT
This sequence comes from Theodoxus fluviatilis, assembly GCA_034096865.1. NCBI lineage: Eukaryota > Metazoa > Mollusca > Gastropoda > Cycloneritida > Neritidae > Theodoxus > Theodoxus fluviatilis. Next base: position 28,292 of record JAWQFJ010014656.1, on the reverse strand, counting down.
CTCTCTCCTCTCTCTCTCTCTCTCACTCTTTCTTTCTCTTCTCTCTCTTTCTCTCTCCCCTCTCTCTTTCTCCCCCCCCCCTCCCCCCGCTCTCTCTCTCTCTCTCTCTCTCTCTCTCTCACTCTTTCTTTCTTTTCTCTCTCTTTCTCTCTCCCCTCTCTCTTTCTCCCCCCCCTCCCCTCTCCCCCTCTTCCTCTCTCTCTCTTTATCTTCCCCTCACTCTCTCTTTCTCCTCCCCCCCTCTCTCTCTGTCTCTCTATGCTCTCTCTCCCTCTCTCCCCCCTCTCTCTCTCGATCCCCTCTCTCCACCCTCTCTCTCTCCCTCTCCCATCTCTCTCTCTCTCTCTCTCTCTCTCTCTCTCTCTCTCTCTCTCTCTCTCTCTCTCCATGTTTCCACGCCAGGGAGGGAACTCAAATGATCATGACAACTGACAACGGGAAAGACCAGCGACCTCTTCTCCCTCCACGTCACATGACCGGAAATAACCCTCGCACGCCCTCTGCTCTCCCACAATGACCCGCAATGGCGGTGAAGGCGAGTTATCTCCCCTGAGATTTGTTGCCCCTGGAAACGCATAGACGCCAGATCTTATTACCGTCAGCCAGGCAAGGGGCAATGCTTGCAATCCATCCTAGTGGTCGCAAGATGTGGGCGTCAGCGGAACTGACCTTTGGAAAGGTCAGCTGTACTGAAAACTGGACCAGACATGTGGACAAAAGAGTCGTACGCAGTAAACGGAAACGATAGATGGACACTGTGAGTAGACACGACAGATGGACACTGACTGGACTCGACAGATGGACGCTGTGAGTGGACACGACAGATGGACGCTGTGAGTGGACACGACAGAAGGACACTGACTGGACTCGACAGATGGACGCTGTGAGTGGACACGACAGATGGACGCTGTGAGTGGACACGACAGATGGACGCTGTGAGTAGACACGACAGATGGACACTGACTGGACACGACAGATGGACGCTGTGAGTGGACACGACAGATGGACGCTGTGAGTGGACACGACATATGGACACTGACTGGACTCGACAGATGGACGCTGTGAGTGGACACGACAGATGGACGCTGTGAGTGGACACGACAGATGGACGCTGTGAGTGGACACGACAGATGGACACTGTGAATGGACACGACAGATGGACACTGTGAGTGGACACGACAGATGGACACTGTGAGTGGACACGACAGATGGACACTGTGAATGGACACGACAGATGGACACTGTAAGTGGACACGACAGATGGACACTGTGAGTGGAAATGACAGATGGACACTGTGACTGGACACGACAGATGGACGCTGTGAGTGTACACTGCGACTGGACACGGCAGATGGACGCTCTGAGTGAATACGACAGATGGACACTGTGAGTGGACACGACAGATGGACGCGACAGATGGACACTGTGAGTGGACACGACAGATGGACGCTGTGAGTGGACACTGTGAGTGGACACGACAGATGGACACTGTGAGTGGACACGACAGATGGACGCTGTGAGTGGACACTGTGATTGGACACGACAGATGGACACTGTGAGTGGACACGACAGATGGACGCTGTGAGTGGACACGACAGATCGACATTGTGATTGAACACGACAGATGGACACTGTTAGTGGACACGACAGATGGACGCTGTGAGTGGACACGACAGATGGACACTGTGAGTGGACGCTGTGAATGGACACGACAGATGGACGTTGTGAGTGGACACCACCGATGGAAACTGTGAGTGGACACGACAGATCGACATTGTGATTGGACACGACAGATGGACACTGTGAGTGGACACGACAGATGGACGCTGTGAGTGGACACTGTGAGTGGACACGACAGATGGACACTGTGAGTGGACACGACAGATGGACGCTGTGAGTGGACACTGTGATTGGACACGACAGATGGACACTGTGAGTGGACACGACAGATGGACGCTGTGAGTGGACACGACAGATCGACATTGTGATTGGACACGACAGATGGACACTGTTAGTGGACACGACAGATGGACGCTGTGAGTGGACACGACAGATGGACACTGTGAGTGGACGCTGTGAATGGACATGACAGATGGACGTTGTGAGTGGACACCACCGATGGACACTGTGAGTGGACACGACAAATCGACATTGTGATTGGACACGACAGATGGACACTGTTAGTGGACACGACAATTCGATAGTTGCATATAGATATGTTAAATGTTCGAGGGATTTGTGTTTGAGATAAATAACACAATTTGAGCACCTCGCTACTTTATGGCATTCACAAACACTAGACTGGATAGGCGTGTGGGTGGAGAACGGGGTGGTGGAGAGAGAGAGAGAGAGAGAGAGAGAGAGAGAGAGAGAGAGAAGAGAGAGAGAGAGAGAGAGAGAGATTGAGAGAGATGGGGGGGGGGGGAGCTGGGGGAAGGGGGAGGAAGGGAAGGGAGAATGAGAGTAAGATGGTGGGTGGGTGGGAGAGAGAGGGTGGGGGAGAGGGAAGGAGAGAGAGAGAGAGAGAGAGAGAGAGAGAGAGAGAGAGAGAGAGAGAGAGAGAGAGAAGAGAGAGAGAGTCAGTATAAATTATCGCAAGAATTATACATGTACAGTTTCTTAAACATACTAATATGGGTAGATAGTGTACCAGAGAAGCAAAATTTAAATATGGAACTTGAAGTAACTACAATGACATATACATAAAAACAATTTTCTAAACATCCAAATGTTAAAAACAAATAACATACATGTAGGCCAAAGCCTCTTGGTGTACACTCCCTCCCCTACTCCCCCACCCCCAATCAGCCGGAACCCCTCCAATAGTTCAGCCAGGGGTGGCCTGAAGTAAGCATATGTGAAGAATGGACAATGTAGGATACACACTTAGCCGTTCCACTGTCTAGACGTCAGATGAAAGCGTGGAAAACTATGTCATAGGATGATGCCTGAGAATAGTGCGAATTTTGTCTTTGAACATAGGCAAAGACTTGATACATTTTATGTCATCAGGCAGTGTATTCCACAGAGCAGCCCCAGAGTAAGATAGGCTCGATTTGAACAAATCGATGCGAGGCTGAGGCAGGAGAAATTTGTCATGTCCTCTGAATGATGACTGCTCAAATAGTTTGGTTAGATATTCTGGTGTTCGGCCATCTTTTACCTTTTTCACAAGCACACACTTATTGAGCTGCAGATGCTTATGGAGAGGCAAAATGTCAAGCATTTCCATTTTCTTTTCAGTGCTGAGAGATTTATCTTGGGACCATAAGCTTAGAAGCTCTTCTGTATAGTGAATTAACTCTCTTCAAATTAGCTTCACTACAGTTATCCCACAATGTTGATGCGTAATTGATGTGTGATACGATGTGGGCACTGAAAAAGATTTTGCAGGTTTCCGTGTCTACAAAGTGCCTCAGCTTTGACAGTAGAAAGAGATTGCTTGAAATCTTTTTGCACATCAGATTTATGTGTGAGTTCCAGTCTAACTGTTCGTCAATCATCACCCCAAGCACTTTGTGTTCTTTCACCTTTTCTATCGGCCCAGCATCAAGTGAGAGTGGGAGTGACAAAGGATGTAGTTGATGTTTTTGCCTTGTGGTTATCACCATATACTTGGTTTTGGACGGGTTGAGGACCATATGATTTGAAAGACACCAGCAACATATTTCATCAAGACTCTTTTGGAGTTTATCTGCCACAGTTTCGGTTGAGCTGTCCGCGGTAGACAGCGTTGTATCATCTGCAAACATGTTACATGAGACCTTTCTATCTGTGACATGCAAGGGTAGGTCATTTATGAATAAGCAGAATAAAAGGGGGCCTAGTACAGATCCCTGTGGGACACCCGCTTTTAGAATACCATACTTGGAAACGTGCCCATCGAATTGGACACATTGTTGTCGATTATCCAGGAATGACTGAAAAAACTTCACAGTCGTGTGACCATGAAAATAAAGAGCCAGTTTATCCAATAGTATGCCGTGATGTACCATGTCAAAGGCTTTTCTGAAATCTAGGAAGACAGATCCTATCACTTTCGAGGTGTTAATGGCGTGCAGCCAGGTGTCTATCAGGTGGGATAATGCAGTATGGCAGGAATGTTTTGGTCGGAAGCCCGATTGAAGGGGGTGAAGAAGACTGTGCCGATCAAGAAATGCCAACAGATGTTTGTGAACGTGCTTTTCAATTGGTTTTGATAAAATTGATAGAACTGATATGGGTCGGAAGTCATCTAGACTTGTGGGAGTTTTCACTTTTGGTAGAGGGATAACTTTAGCTTTTTCCATTCATCTGGGAAGTTTTGCTTGATAATGCACAAATTGTATATGTATGTGAGCGAGTCGATTACATATGGAAGAGAGAGTTTGAGAAGAAAACTATTGATGCCATCAGGTCCTGTTGTCTTTGAGTTGAGTTTTTCAATAAATCTGCGAGAGAGAGAGAGAGAGAGAGAGAGAGAGAGAGAGAGAGAGAGAGAGAGAGAGAGAGAGAGAGAGAGAGAGAGGGAGGGAGGTAGGGAGGGCAGCAAGAGGAAAAAGGGAGACAACGCCAGCACGACTGCTGTTGACACCTCACACAACTGAGTCAAGAACTGCATCCCAGACAGCGGTGACGTCAGCCACAGGCGGACGTGAAAACCCAGTGACAATCTAGGGCGCCCTGTCGCCCTCTCTCGAGACGTACGGCGACACACAAACACTGCAACTACTGACTACTAACTACTGACGACTACTATTCACTGACTACATACTACTGACTACATACTACTGACTACATACTACTGACTACATACTACTGACTACATACTACTGACTACTGACTACTGACTACTGACTACTAACCACTGACTACTGGGGTGTAATTCATGAACTTGGACTTTCGCGAGCACTGGTCTTGGACTTGTGAGTCCAGGACTAGTCCCAGACCACAGCTAGTCTATGGACTAGTCCTGGACTCAGCGAGTCTATGATTCACGAACCCAGACTGGGTGTTGACTTGAAAGGCTGGGACTGATTGACCTAGTCCATGGATTATTTTTAGAATGATGTGGATTTCCCGGGGATTCCGCCCAGTGCGCAAGCGCATAGCGTACCGCTTTAAACTTCCCGTCAAAAATGACGGCCACGATCGGTAGCAAAACCTCCAAGAAAAGCCCCGATTTCACGGAGCGAGAATCGGTAGCTATCATAAAAGCGGTGTCAGCAAGATACGGATACATTAACAGCAGCATACACACAGCCCAAGCAAACAAAAGAAGACGGACAGCGTGGGAGGGCGGTGACAAATGAAGTGCGAGCTGAGTGAGGCTGGCTGGAGTGTGTGTGTGTGTGTGTGTGTGTGTGTGTGTGTGTGTGTGTGTGTGTGTGTGTGTGTGTCACCGTTTATAAAGTTCATCAGCAAGAGGCAAACGAGCAGAAGATCAAGTTTGACAATATGGCAGGATTTCCAAGTGAGAGCCATTGAAATTCAGTAAGGAAGGGATGGAACAATAATCTGTCTTGATGAGGAAAAATATACACACACAATGACACACACACACACACACACACACACACACACACACACACACACACACACACACACACACACACACACACACTCCAGCCTCAGCGTACCGCTTCAAACTTCCCGTCAAAAATGTCAGTCACGATCGGTAGCAAAACCTCGAAGAAAAGCCCCGATTTCACGGAGCGGAATCGGATAGCCAGACCCCCAAATTCGTAAAATCATCTCCTCAGGCTACATGCACCTACACCGCATTTGGAGTATCAGGGATTGTCTGACTGAAAAGACCGCAGCGGCCCTGGTGGTGACCCTTGTGCTGTCCCATCTTGATTACTGCAACAGTCTGCTGACTGCTGCAACCAACGGTCAATTGCAGAGACTTCAGCGTCTTCAGAATTCTGCAGCTAGGGTAGTGAAGCGACTGCCGAGGTGGGCTCGCATAACCCCTGTGCTCTGTGACCTTCATTGGCTTCCAGTTCGCCAACGGGTGGAATTTAAGACCCTCTCCATCGTGTTTAAGTGTGAATCTGGTGAAGCCCCAACCTACCTCGGAGAACTCCTTAGACCTCACAACCCCACAAGGAATCTCCGTTCCTCAAAAAGAAGACTCTTGATTGTCCCACAAACAAGGTTACGGAGCTTCGGTGACCGCTCCTTCAGCGTTGTTGGACCGAGACTCTGGAACCAACTTCCTGAGGGACTGAGGGCTAGTCCAACCTTGGCCGCATTTAAGACTGGCCTCAAAACTTTTTTATTTCGTCTTGTCGCGCCATGAGCATGTTTTTGTGATAATGGCGCAGTAAAAAATGAAAATACATACATACATACATACAAAAGCGGTGTCAGCAAGATACGGATACATTAAAAGCAGCATACACACAGCCCAAGCAAACAAAAGAAGACGGACAGCGTGGGAGGAGGTGACAAATGAAGTGCGAGCTGAGTGAGGCTGGCTCGAGTGTGTGTGTGTGTGTGTGTCACCGTTTATTAAGTTCATCAGCAAGAGGCAAACGAGCAGAAGATCAAGTTTTACAATATGGCAGGATTTCCAAGTGAGAACCATTGAAATTCAGTAAGGAAGGGGTGGAACAATAATCTGTCTTGATGAGGATAAAATATACACACACAGTGACACTGACACACACACGCACACACACACACACTCGATCAGCCTCAACTCACTTTCCCCACCAAACTCGTGAAACCCTGGCGATCGTCACACATTTTCTCAGTTACCAAAAATAAAGCAATTTAATCTGAGCAGTGTTTTCATAACACAGATGCAATTTTAATGTATCGTTTTCATAGCATCAGACAACACTAGCATTGTACCCAATGTCAATAGCAGCAGGCAGGTTCGAGGACAACACTGTTTACTGGTGTCGCAGCGGTCCGCGCTTCAGCTATAAATAGCAGTGCGCGAAGCTCGGCGACCTGCATTTCCAACTGTAAAATGTAAGCGTTTTCACGACCTATTGATGCAATCAACATACAGCTTTCATAATTTAATGCTGTTCATGGCTTATACTTTCTTTGGATGGGTTTCCAGTGTCCCAAAATACAGCTTATTATTTGCGAACCGTGAACAGGTCGGCCATTTAATTTCGCGCTGGTCTTGGACTTTGGTGTGTAGTCTAACAAATCCTTGGACCACCGTAGTCCGCAGTTCAGTCTGCCGACTGAACAAAGTCCACGTTCATGAATTGTAGACTACGACAGTCCAAGTTCATGAATTGTAGACAACGACAGTGGTCCGAGACTAGTCTTAGACCACGCTGAAAGTCCAAGTTCATGAATTACACCCCTGACCACTGACTACTGACTACTAACCACTGACTACTGACCACTGACTACTGTCTACTGACTACTAACTACTGACTACTGTGGTGGTGTGCATATGAACCTACTACACGGTAGAAGGCAACTAAATCGGAACTTTGCTACTAAATTGCGAAGTAAGGTGGGCATGAAAGCTGAATACGCGTAGTTGCCTCCTCAGTTGGCCGCTAAACAACCCAAAATTTAGTGGTGGTCTGTATCAGCACTACACGGCTAAGTAGCCACTATTTGCAATATTCAATGGCGGACCTCTCTCTCGGTTCGTTCAGAAAACGCTATATCATGGGATACTAGCAACCCATCCAAAGAAATTGTAAGCCATGAACAGCATTAATTTATCAAAGCTGTATGTTGAATGCATCACTAGGTCGTTAAAGCGCGAATATTTTACAAATGGGAATGGAGGTCAACGCGGTTTTCAAGCTAAGGCGCCAAGCCTCCCGCACCAGCACTAGGGGGTGAGAAAGCGGCCTTGCGCGCTTATCAGCCACAAGCACAGATAGCCGTCCCCTACACCCCCTGCCTGACCCCCCACCAGGAAGGACGAGAGGGGAGATGAGGGGTTTCAGCCCTCCCCTTTGATTCTACGCATGCGCATTAGATGGGATATCCCAAGATAAAAATAAAATCTGTATGTGGGTCATAACTTCGTTGTGGCGACCAAGTGGCGTCTCATGCCCACCTCACGGGAACAACTCAAAGCTGTGAACAACGAAGTAGAGAAATACGACGTAGTTGCCACTTAACATAGTAGGTTCATATGCACACCACCACTGACTACTAACCACTGACTACTGACTACTAACCACTGACTACTGACCACTGACTACTGTCTACTGACTACTAACCACTGACTACTGACTACTGACTACTAGCTACTGACTACTGACTACTAACCACTGACTACTGACTACTAACCACTAACTACTGACTACTGACTACTAACCACTGACTACTGACTACTGACTACTAACTACTGACTACTGACTACTAACTACTGACTACTGACTACTGACTACTGACTACTGACTACTGACTACTAACTACTGACTACTGACTACTGACTACTAACCACTGACTACTAACCACTGACTACTAACTACTGACTACTGACTACTAACTACTGACTACTGACTACTAACTACTGACTACTGACTACTAACCACTGACTACTGACTACTAACTACTGACTACTGACTACTAACCACTGACTACTAACCACTGACTACTAACTACTGACTACTGACTACTAACTACTGACTACTGACTACTAACTACTGACTACTGACTACTAACCACTGACTACTGACTACTAACTACTGACTACTGAATACTAACCACTGACTATTAACCACTGACTATTAACTACTGACTACTGACTACTGACTACTGACTACTGACTACTGACTACTGACTACTAACTACTGACTACTGACTACTGACTACTGACTACTGAATACTAACCACTGACTACTAACTACTGACTACTGACTACTGACTACTGACTACTAACTACTGACTACTGACTACTGACCACTGACTACTGACTACTAACTACTGACTACTGACCACTGACTACTAACTACTGACTACTGACTACTAACTACTGACTACTGACTACTGACTACTGACTACTGACTACTGACTACTAACTACTGACTACTGACTACTAACTACTGACTACTGACTACTGACTACTAACCACTGACTACTGACTACTGACTACTAACTACTGACTACTGACTACTAACTACTGACTACTGACTACTAACTACTGACTACTAACTACTGACTACTGACTACTGACTACTGACTACTGACTACTGACTACTGACTACTGACTACTGACTACTGACTACTGACTACTAACCACTGACTACTAACTACTGACTACTAACTACTGACTACTAACTACTAACTACTGACTACTGACTACTAACTACTGACTACTGACTACTAACCACTGACTACTGACTACTAACTACTGACTACTGACTACTAACCACTGACTACTAACCACTGACTACTAACTACTGACTACTGACTACTAACTACTGACTACTGACTACTAACCACTGACTACTGACTACTAACCACTGACTACTGACTACTAACTACTGACTACTGAATACTAACCACTGACTATTAACCACTGACTACTAACTACTGACTACTGACTACTGACTACTGACTACTGACTACTGACTACTGAATACTAACCACTGACTACTAACTACTGACTACTGACTACTGACTACTGAATACTAACTACTGACTACTGACTACTGACCACTGACTACTGACTACTAACTACTGACTACTGACTACTGACTACTGACTACTAACTACTGACTACTAACTACTGACTACTGACTACTAACTACTGACTACTGACTACTGACTACTGACTACTGACTACTGACCACTGACTACTAACTACTGACTACTGACTACTAACTACTGACTACTGACTACTGACTACTAACCACTGACTACTGACTACTGACTACTGACTACTGACTACTGACTACTGACTACTAACTACTGACTACTGACTACTAACTACTGACTACTGACTACTGACTACTGACTACTAACTACTGACTACTGACTACTAACTACTGACTACTAACTACTGTACTGACTACTAACTACTGACTACTGACTACTGACCACTGACTACTAACTACTGACTACTGACTACTAACTACTGACTACTGACTACTGACTACTAACTACTGACTACTGACTACTAACTACTGACTACTGACTACTAAGTACTAACCACTGACTACTAACTACTGACTACTGACTACTGACTACTAACTACTAACTACTGACTACTAACTACTAACTACTGACTACTAACCACTGACTACTGACTACTGACTACTGACTACTGACTACTGACTACTGACTACTGACTACTGACTACTGACTACTGACTACTAACTACTAACTACTGACTACTAACTACTGACTACTGACTACTAACTACTGACTACTGACTACTGACTACTGACTACTGACTACTGACTACTAACCACTGACTACTGACTACTGACCACTGACTACTGACTACTGACTACTGACTACTGACTACTGACTACTGACCACTGACTACTGACTACTGACTACTGACTACTGACTACTGACTACTGACTACTGACCACTGACCACTGACCACTGACCACTGACTACTGACTACTGACTACTGACTACTGACTACTGACTACTGACTACTGACTACTGACTACTGACTATTAACCACTGACTACTAACTACTGACTACTGACTACTGACTACTGACTACTGACTACTAACTACTGACTACTGACTACTGACTACTGACTACTGACTACTAACTACTGACTACTAACTACTAACTATTAAGTACTACGACGACGACAACTGCAACTCTCAAGATTTCAGATCATCCGAACACAGCGACTGGACGCGCCTCTAAATAGCTCTGCCAAGAGCGGGGTCACGGGTGTTTGTCACACAAACTGCTAGCGTCATTTCGCGAACTGCTGTTTCAACCACTCGGCAAATGCACAGAAAGATCATAGTGTGAAGTGTCAGGGTTACTCACTTCCGGTGTTCTGTCAGTAATGGAGGAAACGCAAGGGGAATCTTGCACATGTTGCGCTCGTCTCTTCGCAATATCCTGTTACTATGACTGAATGAGTCGTTGTCGGCAAGATTTCCGGACACTGTACCCCAGTTTTGAAATCTCGGCCTTACAGGCACGTGACTCGCACGCCCGGGGAGTTATGCTAAGATCCGGCCGCGTTAATGTATCTGCGTTTTGTGACAAAGGTCTTGCTCGGCGATACTGTACTCCATGCACCTTAACGGTCCGCGTGATTCGGGTGTAATCTTAAGCTAAACGACGTTTATAAATGTCCGTTCTCGCGAGAAATGCCGAGATTTGAAACTGGGGTATAGTGTCCGGAAATGCTGCCGACAACGACCATTTTAGCGTTACTACTGTGTTTCTCCTAGCCTGCACCGGGAAGTCGAGGTTCACAAACTCCGGAGGTCGTTTTCGATAAAACTTTATGCACGCACTGGTCGATACACAGCAGTGACAGTCAGTAAACAACTTCACTCTACACAATGCTGGTCGATACACAGCAGTGACAGTCAGTAAACAACTTCACTCTACACAATGCTGGTCGATACACAGCAGTGACAGTCAGTAAACAACTTCACTCTACACAATGCTGGTCGATACACAGCAGTGACAGTCAGTAAACAACTTCACTCTACACAATGCTGGTCGATACACAGCAGTGACAGTCAGTAAACAACTTCACTCTACACAGTGCCGCAGAGGTTTCACTCCTTACGCCTACAAAGGAGGACTCGTTTATCTTCTTGTTAAGCTCTCACCTTAACTCTGTCGTGTGCTCTCTCTCGTCTGTCCTTTGTCGCGCTTTATATACCTTAATTAACACAGGTTCCAGAGCCTTCCAGAACAGCGTTGAACATACCCTCAGGCTCCGGCGTCTACGCGGCTGACTTCACTTGACACAGCCAAGACACATTTAACCCGACTCTGTTGCTTAGCCAGGCAACGGCGTGAGCGGAGAGGCTGATGTAAACAGCCCGATTGCGCTACATATACTCGTACGTTCTAGAACCCTCACAACACACGTGATTTAACAGAATAAGTGTAGTGTAATTTTGCTTAAAGTTAAACCCATGAAGCAAATCATGAAAAGCAATAGAGTAAATGCTAATATTCGGTTTTCATCACCACTGTTTGCATTCGCTTTACATCTGTGGTGGAAAAATTCATCAGCACATGTTAGTCAAAATGCGGCACTAGTTGACACTGAACTGAAACGGACGGTAGTTCCATGAGTAGGGGGAAATTATTGCAAAATACATCATTGTTGTTTTGTTGTTGTTGTTGTTGTTGTTGTTGCTGCTGCTGCTGCTGCTGCTGCTGCTGCTGCTGATTGTCAGTGGTTGAAAAGTTACATTTCCATGCACATGTCCTCAAAATAAGAAGGATAACTGATCAGAGCAAAATCAAGGTAAGGTTTAAAAAAATTATAACTGACCAAACAGATAAAACTACGATGTTTAAGAGAGGTAACTCTCCTTACAATGTTATGGCAAGTCTTTTTTAAGGGGACATTCTCAATAAGCCAGAGCCCAAAGGGTGTTGATAGGTTTCAACGAGAGAGAAACTGAGTTGTCACAAATGATAAACATGACTAATGTAATAACTGGTGGGGGACGAACCCACAAACTGGAGTGACGAATTTTACAAGTTGACAACGAGCTCCCACTGCTTTGTCATGAGCGTGTGCGTGGAAGCAGTTGTTGTGCTTGCCTCTGTCCACAATGTCCTTGCGCCGGGAAGTCAAGTTCACAAAATCCCATGGTCGTTTTTGATCAAACTTTGTTCACGCACTGGTCGATACACAGTGGTAACAATCAGTAACCAGCATTACAATCTTAACACAGCAGCCTTCGAGGACTCACTCCTTAGAAAGGAGGACTCGCTTGTCTTCTTCTACAGCTCTCACCTTATCTCTGTCGCGTGCACGCTTTCTTCTGTCGCTTCATCGCGTCTTTATATACCTTTTTACATGGTATCTAGAATCTTCGAGAACCCCGTACGATCTACTCGGCTGTCCCGAGGCTTCACCAATGACATCACGTGACACAGCCAAGACAAATTTAGCCTGACTCCGTCACGTAACTAAGCAACAGTATGAGCGAAGAGGCTCATGTAAACAGTTTGAAAGCCCTACGATATTCTCGCATGTTCCAGAACCTTCACAACACTGTTGTCCACTTGATCAACGCATCTCTATATATGTTTTGCTCTTTTCCGATTCCAGTCCACGGAAGTTTGGGAAAGGATACATGTCTACATTTTGCTCCTGTGGTGGAGCATCCAGGGACGCAACTGTTTGATTCAC
>JAWQFJ010014656.1:0-7500 GCA_034096865.1 Theodoxus fluviatilis | reverse complement strand
GACTGCACAACACCAAACACCTGTGAATCCGAAGTGAAAAGTTTAACAGAAATAAAACTCTGATAATGTGTGTGCCCGATTGACTGCACAACACAAAACACTGTGAATCCGAAGTGAAAAGTGTAACAGAAATAAAACTCTGACAATGTGTGTGCCCGATTTGACTGCACAACACCAAACACCTGTGAATCCGAAGTGAAAAGTTGAACAGAAATAAAACTCTGATAATGTGTGTGCCCGATTTGACTGCACAACACCAAACACCTGTGAATCCGAAGTGAAAAGTTTAACAGAAGTAAAACTCTGATAATGTGTGTGCCCGATTTGACTGCACAACACCAAACACCTGTGAATCCGAAGTGAAAAGTTTAACAAAGTAAAACTCTGATAATGTGTGTGCCCGATTTGACTGCACAACACCAAACACCTGTGAATCTGAAGTGAAAAGTTTAACAGAAGTAAAACTCTGATAATGTGTGTGCCCGATTTGACTGCACAACACCAAACACCTGTGAATCCGAAGTGAAAAGTTTAACAGAAATATCAGGGTAGCTGACGTGACTGGCGAACTAACATAACATGCTTTCGTCGCGTGACATGTACCGTCATCGTACCTGTATACCAAATATGTGTGTGCTCTGACGTAACAGGTGAGATGACAGCAGTCGGGTACTACATGTAACTGGTGGTTCTAACACCGTTAGCTGACATCACAGGCAACAAAATAACCCTATGTACCCGAACAAGTAAATACTAACACACATTTTTACCCGCCTGGAAAGGTAGATCATGAACACCAGTATACACAATGGAACAGATATAACAATGTCGGTGCAGCGACTGGCCAGTAGAACGAACGTTTTCGAGCCTGAGAGCGCAGATGTGCTTGACAAGAAAACTGAAGATATATTGACCTGTTTGCCTGAAATAAGTGGACTACATCAGACACTGCTCACCTGACAATTTCATGTCAAAAGGCAACGTGTGCACACCTGACGTCACAGGGACGATGCCGATAACGCTCTCTGTGTACCTGATGACACATACGAATGATAGCGACACTTGCACATCTGATGGGACAACTAATACAAAATGCCAATGCATTTGATGGTATAGATAAAATGACAACATTTTCGTGTACACCTGATGAAGCGAGTGAAAATACGAAAAGAAGACGGAGCATTAAAAAAGAATTCCGAGCAGGGATTGAACCAAGGACCTCAACCGCCTTGCACAACCGCCTTGCACAACCGCCTTGCACAACCGCCTTGCACAACCGCCTTGCACAACCGCCTTGCACAACCGCCTTGCACAACCGCCTTGCACAACCGCCTTGCACAACCGCCTTGCACAACCGCCTTGCACAACCGCCTTGCACAACCGCCTTGCACAACCGCCTTGCACAACCGCCTTGCACAACCGCCTTGCACAACCGCCTTGCACAACCGCCTTGCACAACCGTGCTTTGAGTTGGGGTAAAGATAGTCCCACCTCGCTTTGGGTTGGGGTAAAGATAGTTCCACCCCGCTTTGGGTTGGGGTAAAGATAGTCCCACCCCGCTTTGGGTTGGGGTAAAGATAGTTCCACCCCGCTTTGGGTTGGGGTAAAGAAAGTCCCATCCTGCTTTGGGTTGGGGTAAAAATAGTCCCATCGCATCTCCCTACGCCATTCATGGGAGGCGAGACTGTGGAGATCGCGACGTAACCTGCTCTCACGGGAAGCAGCTCCTGTCACTGCTTCTTGTCAGTGGCCTTACTTCGCATACAAAAACTGATAGGCCGTAAGACTTCATTTATTTGTTCATTCATTCATTCATTCATTCATTCATTCATTCATTCATTCATTCATTCATTCATTCATTCATTCATTCATTCATTCATTCATTCATTCATTCATTCATTCATTCATTCATTCATTCATTCATTCATTCATTCATTCATTCATTCATTCGTTCGTTCATTCATTCGTTCATTCACTCATTCATTCCCATCCACCTGCTTACCTGTGGACAGGTGATGGAGTACGTGAACAAGGTGCAGGCCTGGGTGAGGGACAGGGGGCCGCAGAGAGCCGAGGACGGGGGCCAGCAGAGCGGCGGGCAGGAGGGGGGGCAGGGGCTGGAGCGGCAGCGGGAGGAAGTGGAGGAGCTGGAGCGCAAGCTGGACCAGGCCAAGGAGGACCTCCTCAGCTACAAAACGTGCAAGGAGCTGCAGGTCCTAGACCTGCAGGAGGAGCTGGAGCGAGAGAAGGAGAGAACGGAGAGAGAGAAGGAGGAGCTGGCTGGAGAGGTGCAGCGCCTGGCGGGGGAGAAAGACAGACAGGCGGCGTCCCTGGCACGACTGCTCCACAGAGAGGAGACGCGCAGAGCCAGAGTGACGTCACAGGCTGCGTCACTGCAACAGCAAGTCCTGCGTCTCCAGTCTCGACTCGACCTGGCCTTACAGGTGTGTGTGTGTGTGTGTGTGTGTGTGTGTGTGTGTGTGTGTGTGTTTGTGTGTGTGTGTGTGTATGTGTGTGTGTATGTGTGGATGTGTGTGTGTTTGTGTGTATGTTTGTGTGTGTGTGTGTATGTGTGTGTGTATATGTGTGTGCAGTGGATGTGTGCAGTGGATGTGTGTGGTGTGTGGGTACGTACGTGTGTGGTGTGTGGGTACATACGTGTGTGAATGTACGTGCGTGTATGTATACGTGTGTACGCATGTATGTGTGTGTATGTATGTGTGCATGTGTTCGTGCCTTTGCGCATGCATATGTCTGTCTGCCTGCCTGTTTGACCTCAGGCGTCTGAGAGCCCGCACCAAGACTACAAACCAGGCGATCAGAGACCTCCTCTTCGCAGACGATGCCGCCTTCATCGCACACTCTGAGAGAGCCTTGCAACAAGTCACATCTTGCTTCGCAGAGGCTGCCAAGCTCTTCGAACTGGAAGTCAGCCTAAAGAAGACGGATGTCCTCCACCAACCTGCCCCCCGAGAAGCGTCTCACACTCTTCACATTTACATTGGGGAGACCGAACTACGCTCTGTCAGGCAGTTCACATACCTGGGCTGCACCATCACGGCAGATGCCAAGATAGGCAAGGAAGTGGACAGCAGAATAGCCAAGGCCAGCAGAGCCTTTGGCATGTTGTATAAGATAGTGTGGAGCAACAAACATCTCAGAAAGGACACCAAAATCAGTGTATACAGAGCCGTTGTCCTTACCACACTCCTGTATGGCTCAGAATCCTGGGTCCTGTACCACCGACACCTGAGGCTCTTGGAACGCTTCCACCAACGCTGTTTTCGTACGATCCTGGAGATACACTGGAGCGACTACATCACAAATGTGGAGGTTTTGGAACGGTCTCAACTCACCAGCATAGAGACCATGCTTTTGAGATCTCAGCTGCGCTGGGCAGGCCATGTTTCTAGAATGAAAAACCACCGCCTGCCCAAAGTAACACTATTTGGTGAGCTTTTCACTGGTCGACGTGACAAAGGGGGCCCGAAAAAGAGATACAATGACTCTCTCAAGAAAGCCCTCATCTCTTGCAACATCGATCCTCGACAGTGGACCTCCGTCGCTGCTGACAGAGATGCCTTGCGCCATACCATCAATAAAGCCACGGCAGTGTTGGAGAGCTCTCGCAGGAACACACTAAAGGAGAAGCGCCAGAGGAGAAAAAACCGAGAGGGCGTCATGCTAGACTCTGGCCGAATCTTCCCCTGCGGCCGCTGTGGTCGGGCTTGCCGGTCCCGCATCGGCCTCTACAGCCACCAACGTGTCTGCGGTGGACGTGGACAGCAGCATCGACTCGTCTTCGTTCGCGAAGCAACGCCATAGTATAGTATAGTGTATGTGTGTGTGTGTGCGTGTGTGAGTGTGTGTGTGTGTTTGTGTGCTTTGCATGTATGTGTGTATGTGTGTGGTGTGTGGGTACGTACGTGTGTGGTGTGTGGGTATGTACGTGTGTGAATGTACGTGCGTGTATGTGTACGTGTGTACGCATGTATGTGTGTGTATGTGTGTGTGCATGTGTTCGTGCCTTTGAGCATGCATATGTCTGCCTGCCTGCCTGCCTGCCTGCCTGCCTGCCTGCCTGCCTGCCTGCCTGTCTAATGGAGAGAGACACGCCTGACAAGACAAGGTCACGCCTCTACACGCCACCTCTGTCCACAGGAAGGCGAGAGGGCCAGGAAGGAGAGCAGCACTTTGGCCTCAAGACTGGAACAAGAAATCCAGGTATGAAGGTCAAGGGTCATGCGAAGGTCAAGGGTCATGCGAAGGTCAAGGGTCATGTGAAGGTCAAGTACGCTATATTTCTTGTTTTCATTTAGAGTTATCATGGCTACAACACTGGGTAGAGGAGTAGCAAGGGTGGAACAATTCTGGCCTTTTGTTTCCAGGCACTAGTGTGAGTAGGTTCGAATGGCCATGGTTTCTTGGGAGAAACCGGTTCGTGTGTGTGCGTGTGTGTGTGTGTGCGCGCGCGTGTGCGTATGTGTGTGAGTGAGTGAGAGAGAGAGAAAAAAAACAAAGAGAGAGAGAGAGAGATAGAACGAACGATCGAACGAACGATTTTAATTGTAAGGCCACCGGCCTATCATAACCTAATTAGTTTTACATCTCATTGGTTGTTTTTACAGCCACTTGTCTTCTCCAGAAAGCATAATACAGATACATGGCCACTGATCTCGTGAGATGGACATCTTCTGTAGCCATTATTTCGACGACACTCACACGGCAATTTCTGTCAAACAAATCGAAAATGTACTTCTGTCTAAGGTCCTCATAGGCAAGACAACAGAACAAAAAAACTGTAACTCATCTTCGTCCTCTTCACAGCATGTCGGGCGAAGTTACCTGGCGGTATCATTAATGAAACGTTACATATGAATAAATAGCATACTGATTCCGGCACGAAAACAAACAAATACATCTCTGAAGATTTGTTTGTCAATGGTATACAGATACTGCTCCCTAGAGAGAACGAACTTGAACTGTTTATAGAATGAATATCTTGCGCTACCTCTAAGAGTATCCAGCCAGACCTGTGTGTACTCCGTAATAAGTCGTTCCCTCAAGTCTTTCAGGAAGCGCTTCTCATTCTGTACAAATTGCGTTTCACACAAATTGTCAAAACCGTATCTATTCAACAGACTCTTGATTCCTCTTGTCCAGTCATCTTTTCTAGACAGTAACATCATATTGTACACTTTGCGAGGATACCTAGTACAGTCCATCCGTAAAAATGTTAATCAGTATTTTAGAGCTCGTAATTTGGCATTGATGTACAGATGGTATCTGCCCGTGTCCCCATATGCAATAACGTTGGGAGTCTGTGTTGGCAGATGCAGGAATCGTTTTAAAGCTTAAAGATGAACAATCTCCATTTCGGAACAATCATTTAATAATAATAATAATAATAATATTAAAAAATTAATAATAATAATAATAATAATAATAATAATAATAATAATAATAATAATAATAATAATAATAATAATAATAATAATGATAATAGTAACAACAACAACAACAATAATAATAATAATAATAATAATAATAATAATAATAATAATAATAATAATAATAATAATAATAATGTAGTTTTTTTATACGCACATACCTTCCCTTGACAGGCAAGCTCATGGCGTATACAATATTAAAAAAAAATCAACACTCATACAACCACTCAACACTACATTCCAACAAAAACTCACATTATACATATAAGCACAAAAAACTAAGATCCAATAGAACAAACTATACAATATACACAGCACTTGCAGGCTAGGTCAAGTAAGGCGAAGCAGCTCAGCGGGAAAGGCGGATCGGAAGAGGTGGGTCTTTAGAGCACTTTTGAACTGGGGCAGAGTGTCAGAATGACGGACTGAGAGAGGGAGACTATTCCAGGTTACAGGTCCAATATAGGAGAAGGCACGCTGTCCTTGAGTTTTCTTGTTACGGCGGGGGACCTTAAGCATTCTAGAGTCAGCAGCTGAGCGTAGAGATCTGGAGGGCGTGTAGACTGTAAGAATTTCTGTAAGAGCGTGTGGTGCGGTGTTGTCGATGGCCTTGAAGCACAAAGTAGCAAGTTTATAATCTATCCTCTGAGAGATGGGGAGCCAGTGAAGTGTATGTAGGAGTGGAGAGACATGGGTACGCTTGGGACATCGAAAAACTAGCCTAGCAGCACAATTCTGAACTTTCTGGAGTTTGTTAAGCAGAGTGTCAGGGATGCCAGCGAGAAGAGAGTTTCCATAGTCGAGACGAGACAGAACAAGTGATGTGATGAGCGTTTTGGTGGCCTGCTGAGAAAGATAATGACGAATGGTACTAATTTTCCTTAACTCGTAATATGCTAACTGACAGACTTTGTTGACATGAGCTCTCATTGACAGATCATCGTCAAACATGACGCCTAAATTTCTAACAGACTGAGAGAAGACGATGTCACTGTGACCAATGGTTAGTTTGAGGGCCTGATCCGATTCGCCTCCGCCGCCCACCAGGAGTGCTTCAGTTTTTGAGTCATTGAGTTGGAGCTTGTTCCGGGTCATCCACCGTTTCACGTCAGAGATACAGTGTTCGCTGGTAGAAAGAAGAGAGTGGATTTGACTGGGATGGGAGGAGTTGTAGAGCTGGGTATCATCAGCAAATTCACTGTGAGAGACTGAATGACTATCAATTACATTGGAGAGTGGTTGGGTGTACAGTAGAAACAGCAGAGGACCCAGAACAGAGCCCTGAGGGACTCCGTACTTGAGAGGTGTAGGATCAGAAGCAAAACCCGAGATCGAAACAGTCTGTCTACGTTCTGAGAGATATGAATGCAGGAAAGAGAGTGCTAAGTTCTCAATGCCAAAAACGTTTCTAAGACGGGTGAGAAGAATTCCATGGTCTATTGTGTCGAACGCGGCACTCAAGTCCAACAGAGTAAGAAGAGAAACTTTGGAATTATCAGAAGCAACGAGAAGATCGTTTAGAACACGGAGCAGAGCTGCTTCGGTGGAATGATGAGCACGGTACGCGGATTGAAAACGGGCCAAAAGGTCATACTGGGACACGTGCTCCAGCAGCTGCTGCAAAACTAACTTATCTAATAATTTTGACAGAAAAGAAAGTTTGGAGGCTGGCCTATAATTACTAAGTTTGTTTGGATCCAGGTCCTGCTTCTTCAAGAGCCGCTTACCTATAACCTGCTTGAAAACACTAGGGAAGGCGCCAGACACCCCAAACTTCTGCTGAATACGTAAGGACAGGCAAAACTTGTGCATCAAAAAGTTTGAAGTAGAGATCTGGCAAAACACACCCAAGTTTATGACAACATTTATTTACCTGAAGCAAGCAAGCTTTCGCTATCTGTACCAACTTGCTCCGAGGTATTTGTACTCGTTCACAACCTGCAACTGCCTCCCTTCCGAAAACCACCTCTCGTGCTCCACTAGGAACCCTCCGTTACGAAATACCATTATTTTAGTTTTGTCCGAGTTAACTTCCTGCCCAAACTTAGTG
>JAWQFJ010014654.1:0-29687 GCA_034096865.1 Theodoxus fluviatilis | reverse complement strand
ATGAGAGGCGATGGTGATGAGATGCAATGCGATGTAATGAGATGCGATGTAATGAATGCGATGTATGAGATGCTGTGGATGAGATGTTATGTGATGAGTGATGAGTGATAGAGGATGCGATGTCGCACGACAGAATGCAATGTAGTGAATAATATGTAATGAGAGTAAGTAAATGGGATGCGATGCGTGAGCTACGATGTCAATTCAGATACGATGTAATGAAATGCGAATAGTGATGGAGAAGCGTGTACATGGTCATTGATGTGATGAATGGCGACTGTGCTATAGATGCGCTGTAATGAGATACTATGTACTGAGATGTAATGTAATGCGAATTGCGATTGTCAGTGAGATACGATGTAATGATTGTAAACAGAGTGTGTATGTTAATGAAGAAATGCGATGTGCATGAGATGCGATGTGATGAGATACGATGTAAGTGAGATCAATGTAATGAAGTGATTGAGTTGATGAAGATCTATGTAGATGAGATACAAAGTCTTATGAGATGCGCTGTAATGAGATGCGAGTGTTGAGATACGAGTAATGAGATACTATGTAATTAGATGTGTGTGATGAGATGCGATGTGAATGGATGCGATGTCAGTGATGCTATTTGATGAGTTATGCGATGTGTGATATGTTGATGGAGAGATTCGATGATGAATGAATGCATGTGATTATTTAGCGCTGTGTGAGATGTGCTATGTAATGAATGCGATGTGTGAGTATGCGATGTGATGAGATGCGATGTCTAATGAGATGCGGAGTGTGCTGATGAGAATATCGGAAATGTGCATGAGAAACGATGTAATGCGATGGTGAGTAATGAGGGATCGCGAGTGTTGCGTTAGTGTTGACGATAGTAATGTATGATCCGAAATGTGACTGAGGTATGCGAATGTGAGTGGAAGTGCGATGGTGATAAGATTACGCATGATAATGAAGGACTGAGTGATGTGACTTGAGTCTGTCGGATGTAATAATAGGATAACGATGTGATGAGATGCGATGTGATGAGATTTGCGATGTGATGAATGACATCCGATGTGACATGTTGAGGATGTGATGTACCATGAGATGTTGATGTGCTGGAGTGCATGACGGATAGCTGACAGAGCATGCAAATTGTCGTGGAAGACTCAAGAATGGTAATGAGGAAGATAACAATGTCACTGAGCAATGCGATGATGGTGAGGAGGACGATTGTAATTGTGAGGCAATACGATGAATGAGGGAGCATTAGCGATGTGAATGGAGATAGGCAGCGATGTAATGAGAACTGTAGACGGAAGCTATATATGCGTAGTGTAACATGTTAATGGGATATGTCGAGTCTGCCAGATGAGTTTATACGATGTAATGAGCATAGATCCGATGGTAATGAGCTGTGATATGGTTGATGTAGTATGGAGATTGGAGTATGAAATGAGATGCGATGTAATGAGATGTGATGTAATGAGATTTGATGCAATGAGATGCGATGCACGTGAGAGTGCGATGTAATAGAGGATGGCGATGCAGGTGGAGATACGCATGTCATGAGATGCGATTGTAAAGAATGTATGTAATGAGATGCGTATGCAGTGCATGTGATGTACTAGATGTATGTGATGAATGCGATGTAATGAGATGCGATGTAATGAGATGCGATGCAGTGGATAGTGATGTAATGAGATTGTGATGTAATGAGATTGATGCAGTGAGATATCGATGTAATGCGATGCATGTAATGAGATGAAATGTAATAGCATGTGATGTAAATGAGATGCGATGCAGTGAGGAATACGATGTAATGAGATGTGATGTAATGAGATGTGATGCAATGAGATGCGATGTACATGAGATGCGATGTAATGAGATGTGCATGTAATGAGATGTGATGTAATGAGATGCGATGCAGGGATTTGTGATGCGATGCACGCGATGTAATGAGATGCGAATGTAATGAGTATTGTGATGTAATGAGATGCCGATGCAGAATGCGATGTGAATGGATGCACGCAATGCAAATGAGATTGCGATGTGAGTGAGAGACAACCGCAATGTAAGTGAGTATGCGATGCAGTGAGATGCGATGCAATGAGATGTCATGTAATGAGATGCGATGAAATGAGATGCGATGTAATGAGATGCGATGCAGTGAGATGGCGATGCAATGAGAATGCGATGCATGAGATGCGATGCAATGAATGCGATGCAATGGATGATAATTGATGTAATGAGATGCGATGCAGTGAGATGCGATGCATGAGATGTGATGTAATGAGATGTGATGTAATGAGATACGATGTATGAATGCAATGTGATGTAATGAGATGCTATGCAATGGATGCGATGCAAGGAGATGCATGTTGATGTATGAGATCGATGCAGTGATATGTAGATGTGTAATGAGATGCGATGCAATGAGATGCGTAGCTGTAATGAAGATACGCTGTAATGAGATGCGATGCAATGAGATATGCGATGGCATGAGATGCAATGTTGGATGTATGAGATGCGATTCGAGTGAGATGCGATTGCAATGATTGTATGTAATGAGAGTGCGTAATGAGATACGATGTAATAGATGATACGCTGTATGAGATACGATTAATGAGTTGCGCTGTAATGAGATACGATGTAAGTGAGATACGATGTACTAGATAACAGTAAGAGATGCGAGATGCAATGACGATGTGGATGTAATGAGATGGCGATGCAATGAGATGTCAATGCGATGTAATGAGATGCGATGTAATGAGATGTGATGTAATGAGATGCAATGTGATGAGATGTGATGTAATGAGATGTGATGTGATGAGATGCGATGTGACGAGATGCAATGTAGTGAGATAAGATGTAATGAGATACAGTGTAATGAGATGCAATGTGATGAGATGTGATGTAATGAGATGTGATGTGATGAGATGCGATGTGACGAGATGCAATGTAGTGAGATAAGATGTAATGAGATACGATGTAATGAGATGCGATGTGATGAGAAGCGATGTAATGAGATGTGATGTGATGAGATGCGATGTGCTTAGATGCGATGTAATGAGATACGATGTAATGAGATGTAATGTAATGAGATGCGATGCAGTGAGATACGATGTAATGAGATGTGATGTAATGAGATGCGATGCAATGAGATGCGATGTGATGAGATGTGATGTAATGAGATGCGATGCAGTGAGATACGATGTAATGAGATGTGATGTAATGAGATGCGATGCAATGAGATGCGATGTGATGAGATGTGATGTAATGAGATGCGATGCAGTGAGATACGATGTAATGAGATGTGATGTAATGAGATGTGATGTGATGAGATGCGATGTGACGAGATGCAATGTAGTGAGATAAGATGTAATGAGATACAATGTAATGAGATGCGATGTGGTGAGATGCGATGTAATGAGATACGATGTAATGAGATGCGATGTGATGAGAAGCGATGTAATGAGATGTGATGTGCTTAGATGCGATGTAATGAGATACGATGTAATGAGATGCGATGTGATGAGATGCGATGCAATGAGATGCGATGTGATGAGATGCAATGCGATGTAATGAGATGCGATGTAATGAGATGTGATGTAATGAGATGCGATGTGATGAGATGTGATGTAATGAGATGTGATGTGATGAGATGCGATGTGACGAGATGCAATGTAGTGAGATAAGATGTAATGAGATGTAATGTAATGAGATGCGATGCAGTGAGATACGATGTAATGAGATACGATGTAATGAGATGCGATGTGATGAGAAGCGATGTAATGAGATGTGATGTGATGAGATGCGATGTGCTTAGATGCGATGTAATGAGATACGATGTAATGAGATGTAATGTAATGAGATGCGATGCAGTGAGATACGATGTAATGAGATGTGATGTAATGAGATGCGATGTAATGAGATGCGATGTGATGAGATACGATGTAATGAGATACGATGTAATGAGATGTGATGTGATGAGATGCGATGTGATGAGATACGATGTAATGAGATGCGATGTAATGAGATGCGATGTGATGAGATACGATGTAATGAGATACGATGTAATGAGATGTGATGTGATGAGATGCGATGTGATGAGATGCGATGCAGTGAGATACGATGTGATGAGATGCGATGTGATGAGATGCGATGTAATGACATGCGATGTAATGAGATACGATGTAATTAGGTACGATGTGATGAGATGCGATGTGATGAGATGCGATGTAATGAGATGCGATGTGATGAGATACGATGTAATGAGATGCGATGTGATGAGATGCGATGTGATGAGATACGATGTAATGAGATGTGATGTAATGAGATGCGATGTGCTTAGTTGCGATGTAATTAGATACGATGTGATGAGATGCGATGTGATGAGATGCGATGTGATAAGATACGATGTAATGAGATGTGATGTGCTTAGTTGCGATGTAATTAGATACGATGTGATGAGATGCGATGTGATGAGATGCGATGTGATGAGATGCGATGTGATGAGATGTGATGTAATGAGATGTGATGTGATGAGATGCGATGTGACGAGATGCATTGTAGTGAGATAAGATGTAATGAGATACAATGTAATGAGATGCGATGTGGTGAGATGCGATGTAATGAGATACGATGTAATGAGATGCGATGTGATGAGAAGCGATGTAATGAGATACGATGTAATGAGATGTAATGTAATGAGATGCGATGCAGTGAGATACGATGTAATGAGATACGATGTAATGAGATGTGATGTGATGAGATGCGATGTAATGAGATGTGATGTGATGAGATGCGATGTGCTTAGATGCGATGTAATGAGATACGATGTAATGAGATGTAATGTAATGAGATGCGATGCAGTGAGATACGATGTAATGAGATACGATGTAATGAGATGTGATGTAATGAGATGCGATGTAATGAGATGCGATGTAATGAGATACGATGCAGTGAGATACGATGTAATGAGATGCGATGCAATGAGATGCGATGTAATGAGATGCGATGCAGTGAGATACGATGTAATGAGATGCGATGTAATGAGATGTGATGTAATGAGATGTGATGCAATGAGATGCGATGCAGTGAGATGCGATGTAATGAGATGCGATGCAGTGAGATACGATGTAATGAGATGCGATGTAATGAGATGTGATGTAATGAGATGCGATGCAGTGAGATGTGATGTAATGAGATGTGATGTGATGAGATACGATGTAATGAGATGCGATGTAATGAGATGCGATGCAGTGAGATGTGATGTAATGAGATGTGATGTAATGAGATGCGATGCAGTGAGATACGATGTAATGAGATGCGATGTAATGAGATGCGATGTAATGAGATGTGATGTAATGAGATGCGATGCAGTGAGATACGATGTAATGAGATGTGATGTAATGAGATGTGATGCAATGAGATGTGATGTAATGAGATGCGATGTAATGAGATGCGATGTAATGAGATGTGATGTAATGAGATGCGATGCAGTGAGATGTGATGTGATGAGATGCAACGCGATGTAATGAGATGCGATGTAATGAGATGTGATGTAATGAGATGCGATGCAATGAGATGTGATGTGATGAGATGCAATGCAATGAGATGCGATGTGATGAGATGCAACGCGATGTAATGAGATGCGATGCAGTGAGATGCGATGCAATGAGATGTCATGTAATGAGATGCGATGCAATGAGATGCGATGTGATGTAATGAGATGCGATGCAGTGAGATGCGATGCAATGAGATGCGATGCAATGAGATGCGATGCAATGAGATGCGATGCAATGAGATGTAATGTGATGTAATGAGATGCGATGCAGTGAGATGCGATGCAATGAGATGTGATGTAATGAGATGTGATGTAATGAGATACGATGTAATGAGATGCAATGTGATGTAATGAGATGCGATGCAATGAGATGCGATGCAATGAGATGCAATGTGATGTAATGAGATGCGATGCAGTGAGATGTGATGTAATGAGATGCGATGCAATGAGATGCGCTGTAATGAGATACGCTGTAATGAGATGCGATGCAATGAGATGCGATGCAATGAGATGCAATGTGATGTAATGAGATGCGATGCAGTGAGATGCGATGCAATGAGATGTGATGTAATGAGATGTGATGTAATGAGATACGATGTAATGAGATACGCTGTAATGAGATACGATGTAATGAGATGCGCTGTAATGAGATACGATGTAATGAGATACGATGTAATGAGATACGATGTAATGAGATGCGATGCAATGAGATGCAATGTGATGTAATGAGATGCGATGCAATGAGATGCAATGCGATGTAATGAGATGCGATGTAATGAGATGCGATGCAGTGAGATACGATGTAATGAGATGCGATGTAATGAGATGTGATGTAATGAGATGTGATGCAATGAGATACGATGTAATGAGATGCGATGTGATGAGATGCGATGTGATGAGATACGATGTAATGAGATGTGATGTAATGAGATGCGATGTAATGAGATGCGCTGTAATGAGATACGATGTAATGAGATGCGATGTAATGAGATGCGATGTGATGAGATGCGATGTGATGAGATACGATGTAATGAGATGCGATGTGATGAGATACGATGTAATGAGATGTGATGTAATGAGATGCGATGTGCTTAGTTGCGATGTAATTAGATACGATGTGATGAGATGCGATGTGATGAGATGCAATGTAATGAGATGCGATGTGATGAGATGCAATGTGATGAGATGCAATGTGATGAGATGCGATGTGATGAGATGCAATGTGATGAGATGCAATGTGATGAGATGCGATGCGATGAGATACGATGTGATGAGATGCAATGTGATGAGATGCGATGTGATGAGATGCGATGTGATGAGATGAGATGCGATGTGATGAGATACGATGTGATGAGATGCGATGTGATGAGATGCAATACGATGTGATGAGATGCGATGTGATGAGATGCAATGTAATGCGATGTAATTAGGTACGATGTGATGAGATGCGATGTGATGAGATGCGATGTGATGAGATACGATGTGATGAGATGCAATGTAATGCGATGTAATTAGGTACGATGTGATGAGATGCGATGTGATGAGATACGATGTGATGAGATGCAATGTAATGCGATGTAATTAGGTACGATGTGATGAGATGCGATGTGATGAGATACGATGTGATGAGATGCGATGTGATGAGATGCGATGTGATGAGATGCAATGTGATGAGATGCGATGTGATGAGATGCAATGTAATGCGATGTAATGAGATGTGATGTGATGAGATGCGATGTGATGAGATGCGATGTGATGAGATGCAATGTAATGCGATGTAATTAGGTACGATGTGATGAGATGCGATGTGATGAGATGCAATGCGATGTGATGAGATGCGATGTAATGAGATACGATGTGATGAGATGCGATGTGATGAGATGCGATGTGATGAGATGTGATGTGATGAACAGTGCTGGGGCATAATGCGACGTAATGCTACATTACACGATATGATGCGATGTTTCGTGATGTGAAGTAAACAAAGGCAGGCAGTCAGGGCAGGTCAAGAGAGAGATCTGCACGTGCTTTTTGCCCTGACACGCATGGCTGACTTTGGGAAGGAAAGGGAGATGTACACGATACAGAAACAAGGCCACCTCACTTTCCTCTGGACAGCAGTTCCCACGGCCGTCCAGCATCAACTGACCAGCATCAGAGGGAAAGTGACAAGACACGACTGGCCAGAGTTTGCTCTAGACCAGTAGTCAACACTGCCCCCAAATGGCCGCATTTCTGAAAGAAAATAATCGGCTGGCCTTCTAGAGAAAAAACAATCATTCGTTGATGTTATTTTTAAAAAATCTGAATTCATCAGAAAACGTTCACAAACCTACTGTAAGCACGCCAGTACGTATGTCTGCGCACGCCTGGTTGTGTGCGTCTGCGTGTTCTCGTATGAGCTTGTGTGGATTTTGCATGGGTTGTCGTTTGTGGGTGTTCATGTTTATTGTATGTCTAAATGTGTGTGTTCCATGACCATGATTATCACATATGTGTATTCTGTGTGTGTGTGTGTGTGTGTGTGTGCGTGCGTGCGTGCGTGTGTGTGTGTGTGTGTGTGTGTGAGAGAGAGAGAGAGAGAGAAAGAGAGAGAGAGAGAGAGAGAGAGAGAGAGAGAGAGAGAGAGAGAGAGGTGGGGGTGGGGGAATGTTAACGTGAGGAAGTTCTGCAAGAAGAGGCTCGGCTCTCACGTCCGTGCCAAGAGGAAGAGGGAGGAGATGCAGAACATCCTCCAGAAGATGCGCAAGGCCCAGACCCACAAGTAGACAGCCAGTGGTCTCAAATAAAGAAATAAAGAAATGAGGGAGGGAGGGAGGGAGGGAGGGAGGGAGGGAGGAGGGAGGGAGGGAGGGAGGGAGGGAGAGAGAGCGAGAGAGAGAGAGAGAGAGAGAGAGAGAGAGAGAGAGAGAGAGAGAGAGCATGTTTGTCTCATATACGTTCACATACACACACTCTTGCGCGCGCGTGTACACACACATACACACACATACACACACACATATACACACACATACACATACATACGTACATGCACACACGCACCCCCCAAAAAAACCCACATACACACACACTAACGCACACACACACACACACACACACACACACACACACACACACACACACACGCACATACTCACTCACAAACACATATACACACACATAAACACACTCAAATCCGCCACCGCCACCACCAGTTTAGCCTTCCTTGTCCCCATCAAAGGAGATTTACCAATGAGTTTGTGCACGTTTCACCACACTTCCTGGTGGAGAGTCCACGGGAGTCCTTCCTGTGGCTGGCATCAGTGTCAGAGTCACTTTCGGGCCTGGCTGCCTCCTTTGAGCACAGTGGCGATTTGGCCCGGCATGCCCTTTGGTTCCTCGATGGGCGTCACTGATAGCGTTAGCCCTGGACTCAAGTAGTGCGCTTTGTCGCTGAGCTGGACATCTCTCTCCTTAACGCTGATGTCTGTTTTCCACGATTTCAGCGAAGGGTCTTTATCCTTATTGTCCCTCATTGTTTACCCCGCATTCAAGACTGGCTTCACTCGCCCCGGAGCTAACAAGCACGGGCGTCTGTCCAGCCAGCGTGCGTGTCTGTCTGTCAGGGGAAACCATATTTCCCACACCGTGGTCAAGGCAGGGGGGCTGGCTATCAGCTCGACTGACCACTGGGACTGGACACGGAGCAGATCCTGGGAGAAAGGCTAACAGCGGGAGTGTCCCGGGGTGATTTGCCGTAGAGGAAGTCTTGTCGTCATGTCCAAGATGTGGCGTCCCCTTTGGTGTGCAAACCCTATGGCAGACAGACGACATGGGGGCTTAAGGGGTCCGGTGTACAGGCCAGAGGCCCTACAGGGGACACAGGCATGCGGGCGGGGAGATGGGAAGAAGCCTGCAAGGGAGGGAAGCCCTGGCTGCTGGAACTCCCCTGACCATCGGGCAGACCAGGCTGACCTTTAACCCCCATGGCTGTGTCCTCTGGGACAGTAGCCTTACCATTGACTGGAGAGTAGGGGTGAGGTTCGGTTAAGAGTGGAGATGAAGAAGGATAGGGGTGAGAGTGGAGTTGAGGAATGCTGTCGGTATGAGTGGAGACGAGGAAGGGTGTGAGTGAGAGTGGAAAAGAGAAAAGAGTGGTGTGAGTGAGAGTGGAGTTGAGGGAGGGTGTGAGTGAGAGTGGAGTTGAGGGAGGGTGTGAGTGAGAGTTGAGGAAGGGTTGGAGTGAGAGTGGAGTTGAGGAAGGGTTGAAGTGAGAGTGGAGTTGAGGAAGGGTTGGAGTGAGAGTGGAGTTGAGGAAGGGTTGGAGTGAGAGTGGAGTTGAGAAAGGGTTAGAGTGAGAGTGGAGTTGAGGAAGGGTGGGAGTGAGAGTGGAGTTGAGGAATGTTCGCGGTAAGAGTGGAAATGTGGATTAGGGGGGTAGTTTGAGGGACAACTGGTTTGATGGTTCGATACCAGGATGACAATATTGGCAGTTTGGAATTTAGTAAAGCAAGCAAATAAGTTACAATCTTTAATGAGATAAGGATTAAGACAAATGTGATGGGGGTGGAGGCAAGGCTTAATGGTAGAAGGGCCCAGGCATGAGACAAAATCGCTGCTGCTTTCCACAACTGTACTGTTACCCATGGGTATAGGAGCTCCTGGCTGGTCCGAGGCCTGATGATAATGGCCTGGACCAACCCAAGACCGTGGTGACAGTGGTCTCTCGTCCAGATGGGATGGGGGTCTCTCTCGACCTGCTGACAGTCCCTCCTTATCAAAGAAATGCGCGGACCTCAGGGGAGCCAGGCTTGGGATCTGGTGGTGGTGATCTCAGCCTGTCTCTGGGTTGTGTTTTCCTAATGATAGAAAAAGGCTCATTGCTGCCTTATACTTACTCGAAATTATTCACACCAAGTGTTGCCTCGATAGGCATAACAAAGTCAACCGAATGAATATTGCACCATTGCAATCAGATGTCTTAATTTAGAGAAAGCATCAAATTTGTCTCTTGTATCTAACAATTTAGGCATAGCGCGCGAGAACGACAGGAGGGAACTGTCCGAGGTCACATGTCAAGTTCAATTAACAAACGATAAGGAAAGGCCGGAAAGGCCGCTCTGCGACCCTCCCGGACTGATAAGCTACATAGTAGGCTGGTCTTACAACATATATAACATGGGCGTCTGAGACGCAGGATACATGATAGAGGGAGGAGAGAGGGGAACCATGCAATGTCGGGGGGGGGAGGGGGGAGGGGGAGGGGGAGAGGGGGGGGAGGGGGGGGGAGGGAGAGAGAGAGAGAGGGCGAGAGAGAGAGAGAGAGAGAGAGAGAGAGAGAGAGAGAGAGAGAGTCATGTAAAGACTTCGGGCTTCACTTCACCCGGTCACACAAAGAAAATAAACTCGGAGCTAGATTTAGTCTGGACAAATCAGTGAAACAATTTTTGTGGAGTGAACATGACATGAGACTTGAGCATTGACGCGTGCGTGTTCGTGGATGTCGCAATATTCATCCAGTCGTTTGTACTTCTACTCACACGTCCTTTCATTCGTCTTTTTGCTCTCTCTATCTCCTTTATTTCTTTTTTTTCTCTCATTTGTAGTCATTGAGCAAAACTCCTGTGCCCCGTACGTACGAAAAACGCATTCAAATTTAAAGGTTCGTCCACTTTACAAGCACACATCTACACTATCGACAAAATCCCGTCATGTTCTCACATGGAACCTCCCTATCCCATTTACTGTCGTCCTATCCACCCCTTTTAACTACCCTTCACCACCCACCCCCTTTCAACTATCCATCCCACTCACTCTACTCACCCACCCCACTCAACCATCAACCCCACTCATCCATCCTCTCAACTCGTCTATCCAACCTTCCATCCTACCATCGCCATAAACGTCTAATCCTTTTGCACTCACACTGGCGCTTAAAGTGATAAACATTCAAACGACACGTGCACTTGACTGCAATCAGGACAGCCCAGCTACGATGCAGCGCGGAAACGTTGTGTCTCCCCTCTCCGCCCTTTACACACACTCTCTCTCTCACACACACACACACACACACACACACACACACACACACACACACACACACACACACACACACACCACCACACCACACACACACACCAACTCACACACACACCCACACACCAGACACACCAAACACACCCAACACCACCACACCACACACACAACACCCCACCACCACAACACACTCACACCACACTCACCACACACTCACACACACACAACCACACAGCACCACACACACACACACACACACACACATCCTTCTCACTGTTTCTCTCTCTCTGTCTGTCTCTGTCTCTGTCTGTCTCTGTCTTTGTATATGTGTCACGACTCTGTTTACTATTTTTTAACTTTAAGATATTGTAAATAATTGTGTCTCAGAGATGATACGCCTTTAAGAGTTATGCGCTGTCAGCACTTGCTGACTGCACTTTTTCAGTGCGTTTTGCACGTGTTTTGTTTTGTTCTGCAGCGGCTCGTGCGGAGCGTTTTTCTTGTGCATAATTTGATTATTGGCGTTCAACCTCGCCTATAAATGGAGAATGGATTGAAAAGAATAAGAATTGTACTAAGAACTATAATTAAGCCCGCTGGGTGGTTTTTAAAGGTTTTCATTTGAAGTAATTGTTTTTTCTTTTCATTTTTATTTGTATGTTCAGTTCGTGAGTTTGATTTGAAAGATGTATATGTAATTGGTTGGTTGTTTTTACGTCGGTTTCGGTTTGTGGCGTATTTGTCTTTAAATGTGATTAGTGACTGAGGAAGGAATTTCCCTTTATTTTTTATTCACTGTCCGGTTGGGAATCGAGCCACCTTCCACCCTTCCCAACCGTGACAATGTGTCTGTCTGTCTGTCTGTCTGTCTGTCTGTCTCTCTCTCTCTCTCTCTCTCTCTCTCTCTCTCTCTCTCTCTCTCTCTCTCTCTCTCTGTGTCTGTGTCTGTCTCTGTCTCTGTCTCTGTGTGTGATACCTTCACTCAAATCCATTCTGTTATAAACAATATCACATTTCAAATGCCATGATCGCAGACGTTTTGCAAAGACACGGACACTTTACAACATTTAAATGGTATTTGCAACCAGTATTGGAATACATTAATATATTTGTAAACTATGTTATTGGTAATACTGATATGTGCCAAATGACCAAGTCACACAGAGATATTAATCGCATTTTAAATGTTGCCAATAACATTAGAATATGGA
Source organism: Theodoxus fluviatilis (assembly GCA_034096865.1). NCBI lineage: Eukaryota > Metazoa > Mollusca > Gastropoda > Cycloneritida > Neritidae > Theodoxus > Theodoxus fluviatilis. Next base: position 16,916 of record JAWQFJ010014654.1, on the reverse strand, counting down.
CATGCATGGCATGTAAATAAAATTCCCAAATTGTAATTTTTTCAGGTGATTTAAATCATGCAGCGAGTGTCCATTATCCCTTCAGTATTTAATAGGCAATACTCTGTCCTTTAGCAAAGCCTGCACACGTGATGTTTCTGCCTCAGGACCCTTTCTAACTTTTCGTTCATTGCTGGGTTTTCTCTCTTGAATAGCTTTGCCAAAAGCGTCCCATAGGTTTTCTATGGGACGAATGTGAATGCCTGGGATGGTCACGGCAAAACATTTGCATGATAGTCATTCAACTATTGGAAAGTTTTTGCATTATGAAAAAGCACATTGCACTGCTGGAGTATCCCCTTTGGCAGGTGGGACGAAGTCACTGTGCAGAAGAAGGCAATGCAGGTTCCAATGCCTCGCTGTACGTTACATTACTCTTACGGCCTTCACACAGTTTCAGAACGTCATCACCAGAAGCTGACTTTACTCCTCGAATCCTTGTTTAACTGTAAAAACCAGACATTCAGGTTCATAGGGCTCTTTGGGCCTTCTACATGCACACAATAATATGACCCAGTGTTAGGAAAAGATCAAAGTATGACTCACGGTTAGATATATCTTCCCACCAGTCTTGTGATGACGGGCCCACTGCATGTTCTCTTTCCTCTGGCTTTCATTAACGTATGGCTTCTTCCTACCTGTACACACACAAAGCTTATTTGCAGTAACCTGTTTCGCACTGATTGCAAAGAAAACTAAATGCCGGTTTGCATAGTCCACATATTCTGGTGTTTCAGCTGTCGGGAAGTGGCTCTTGGATTGCGTAGAGATTCTCTGATGAGTAAACGTTCATCACTCATAGTGTTTGATCTCTTCCAACCTCTTCCTTAACGATCATCAATAGTTCCATGGACTCTGTACTTCCTAATGATGATATGTAGTGCAGCTCTCTAGGATACAAATATCCCTTCTGTGCAAACTTTCTGTGCCTGTGTCCTTCATGCAAAACCATGCAGCTTCGGGACAGTCCTCCTAGGAAAGCTATTGCGCATTCTTTGCAATGGCGGGGGCAGTTTCGTGGCCAGTGTGCATACATTGTACTCATCTCATGACTATTTATATGTTGCTTTCATAGTCAGTAAATATTTGAGTGAGGGACATATCTAAACAGTTAAGTTGGATAAAATCCTGGAAGACATTTTAAAATGAGGGATTTTTATAGTACCAGTTGATATTACCTATTTGTAAAGGTGCCATATTTAGAATACTTTTGTATTCTTTGACATTGTTGTGTCCTCAAAGAGTAACAAGATTGGCGCACATGTGCGTAAATTGGAAAAAGCAACATCTGGTAGAACAAGCTTTTAAATAGTGGGGGGAAAAGCTGGAGCGGTCTACAATTTTTGTATACAATGTTTTGACACAATTTGTCACCCTCCGCCACACAAAGATTATCGTATGACACTCTAGACATTTTGAGATATTAAAACCACCATAAGAGTCTTTGAATTTCCTTTAAAATCATATGTAGGCCATCACCATATGACATTTTGTTGGTGAGTTATGGACAGTCAACGATAATGAAAAACTCTGTTTTTCCAAATCCAGCGCTGGAGAATAAGAGGATGTGTTAACAGCATTGGGTTTTGGGTTTTTTTGCTTCTGGGTAGTTTGTTGTTGTTGTTTTTTTTAACTTTTTTTGGGTCACTTAGTCTGAAACAATTTGTTTAAGCTATCAATGCACACACAGTAGATGTATGATGGAACACTTCTAAAGAGCCAAAATTAGCCATACAACTTTGATATCTATACTTTGATTTCTGCACTGTATCTCAAAATGGGCGTCATACACTACTTATTTTGTGGCGGAGAGTCACTATCATGGGAGCAAGAGAGCGAATGAGCAAAAGGTGTTGCGAGCATCGTGCCTTGTGGAGGAAAGGCAATTACTGAATCAATTGTAAATAAATAGGTATAGGAAAAGTTTGCTGTCTTGTTCAAATTAAATGGGCTGAACACGTTTTCAACAGATTTTAGATATTTTATTTCTCTCTCTCTCTCAATCCCCCCTCTTTCCCTGTGTGTCTGTCTATCTCTCTCGCATTCACTTTCACACACACACACACACTCACACGCGCGCGCGCGCGCGCGCGCACACACAAGTTTGATCGCATCTCTTTGTGAGAATTCATATAAAGCGATATAGTTTGTCACTGTCACAGAAATAACCCCAATAATTCACAAAATTCCCTTCAAGAATATAGAATTCCTGACGGTATTTATATCATCTTATCTACAGGCCAAACTGCATGTCACCATCACGTGTTCTCTCTTCCAGGGCTGCAGGATAGACCAAGGTTAAAACAGCTGACAAAGTGCATGTTTTTTTCCCTCGGGAGTTATTATTCGTTAATGTCCGCAAAAATATCAAAGCCTGCATCATTTGTCCCGAGCACACGAAGACGTGTAAGGACTGCTGCCTGTTTATTCAGCATTCCTTGCGGGTGAGAGGGAGGGCGGACAAGGGGTGGGGTGGGGTGAATTCCTGTGATGCAGTCGACACTCTCCTTTTCCCATCAGCTGCCCTTGCAGGAAGCCATCAGGAGTGAACATGAACTCGACCCTCTCTCAACTCCCTATTACTGCGAGCTGAGCTTTCCTTGCGCTTGCTCTCGGCTCTCTACAAGCGTGGAGGAAAAAGTTTGATGTTTTTGCTTCCTGCACCTGTCTCTGGGCCGGCCCGAGACATTCTAGAGACATTTCTCCTCACGTAACGAGCCCTGGACCTGCATGAAAGGCACCGGTGTTGCCCAGACACTAGAGCCCCTCTGTTTTAAAGTGCTCTCTCCACCTGGACAATGTCTTTTAGCACGAGTTGGGGTCCTCAACGAAACGCAGCGTGAAAGGAACTAATGACATTTTTCTTGACTGTTTTGCGTTGTGCTGTTTTGGACATTCACGCCGTTTATCATTACATGTAAAGGGTCCGTCTAAAGAGAAAACGTAATGGTACAAAACGTTTTGCATGTATAACACCACCACTACTACTACTACTACTACTACTACTACTACTACTACTAACAACAACTTTATAAACAGTTGACAGATCAAACGAAAGACCCAATAATATGAATGCATTTGTCGCATGTATGTCTCCATCTCATTGTGGCTATATCCAAAATGCCACGTCAGTTGACTCGCAACTGGAAAAGGTTCTTCGAAATGACTGATCGCTTTTAAAGGCAAATTTGTTATTCAAAATGTATGTCTTTCACTGTCCTTTCCTGCAGGGGTGTTAAGTCGAATATTAAAACAGAAAAGAGGCTGAGACGCACTGGAGTTAAAACCGAGCCAAGCAGACGTGCGGTTACTAGCGCTGAAATGGTCGTTATCGGCAACATTTCCGGACACTGTACCCGAGTTTCAAATCTCGGCATTTCTCGCGAGAACAGACATTTATAAACGTCGTTTAGCTTAAGATTACACCCGAATCACGCGGACCATTAAGGTGCATGGAGTTCAGTATCGCTGAGCAAGACGTTTGTCACAAAACGCAGATACATTAACGCGGGCGGATCTTAGCATAACTCCCCGGGCGTGCGAGTCACGTGACTGTAAGGCCGAGATTTCAAAACTCGGGTACAGTGTCCGGAAATTTTGCCGATAACGACTCTTTCAGCGTTACTAGCACTCGATCAGAGTTTCCGCAGGACTGCACTCAAAATAGCCTCCACCCTACTCTGGTGATAAGACCACACTAAGTTGAAATGGCACTTCAGCAGTTTCCTCCTATTCCATTCTATTGCAATGATAATGAGACCATGCAGTTTATGGACTTGCACCGAACCTTCCTTGCTTGCTACGACTCTCCTCAAAATTTAATGTCGTTAGTTTGAAGCCTGCCTGGCCCAGTCACCCTGGCCAGCTGTGAGTCAAGCATGAGCTGTAGAGAGATTCAGCTACAGATCCCACCGATGTCCATTCTTTTCAATCACGCTTTGCTTCGAGTAGTGCATAGTCATTGTGACACATGAAAAAAAGACGGCATCACTGGGGTGATCTGCAGATGCGGATGACAACGAGCAGTTGACATCAACAGGACATTCACGTACAAAAGGGTGGGTGATTTCACACACTGCGTTCATTTCAACGCATTCTCAAAAGACTCTAGTTTTTAAAAAGCGTCGAATGGTTTTATGTCTGTTTCACTGCAAGCGGCAAGTTGCAGGACGCATAGAGAGTATGCATGATCTGCTATGTAGGTTTTTCATTTTGAAATCAGTCCATGATGTGTGTCTTTGATATCTCCCTTTGATAGGATGATTCATGTTTTGTATATAATCGGGTATCATTTTCACTCACTGTATACCCTAAATAATGAAGTGACATGAAGTTCAATAATCATAAAACGAACCGCTGCAATAACTTTGTTTTTCAGTTAAGCAATAAAGTTATCCGGTTTTTAACCACAGTCTGAGCCCGAATCAACTCTGGCAACACTGGCAGCGAAAACTGTCAAGAGCACACTGAACCGCGTCCCTGCCAGAGTTCTGGGGGCTTTCGTGTCTTGTGTCCACAGCGACCATCCAGTTCACTGGTACTTTGCAGCTATTTGTGGAAGGAATACTTGTGAATGGAGTCAAGATCAGTCATATGACAAGACGGAAGTTCTTGTTAGTCCTCTGAATAACTCGAGTAGATTCATTCCTTTGCATTGCCTCGCATGGTCATCTGCGTCAGCAACATCTAAGCTTGATTGAGCCTTTGGCACTGCAGCTTTCTTCTTCTCCTCTTCTTCTTGTCGATCGCTAGATGATTGCGCCAGTCGCCCGCACAAATGCAGCTGTTCTCCGCAGCTCCTCCAGGTTGCCATAGAGTTTGCTCCTCACTGGTGTTGGGTCTGGCCACGTGGCTCTTCTGAGGGTTTCTTCGAACAGAGAAAACTCTGTCGTTGAGTGTGGCTGGTCTCGCTTTTCGCGCCATCCACACGAGTGGAAGTGTTATGAGATACAGGAGTGGAGAGCGAGGAATAGCTTGCCTTCTGTTACACGTCATTACGCGCAACCTCTGACACAAGTCAACAACCATTTTCTTACCCCATCGCCCCTCCTTGCTCCCCCCACCCCACCCCCGCCCCCACCCCCATCCTCTTCCTTGCCTCCTTCCTCCTCTTCTATCTCGCCTAGCTCTCTCTGTCCATAAGCTTTCTTTCCTCAGCACTCCGTCGCTACTCTTTTCTGTCCATCCTCATCTCCTCCGCCCATCTTGTTCCTTCCTTTCTCTTTCTTCATCTTTCTATCTCCGCATCTCTGCTCCCCCCTTCCTTCTCTCTCTCTGCTTCTCTGTCTCTCTGCCTCTCTGTCTGTCTGTCTGTCTGTCTGTCTGTCTGTCTGTCTGTCTGTCTGTCTGTCTGTCTGTCTGTCTGTCTGTCTGTTTGTCTGTCTGTCTGTCTGTCTGTCTGTCTGTCTGTGTCTGTCTGTCTGTCTGTGTCTGTCTGTCTCTGTCTCTCTGTCTCTGTCTCTCTCTGTCGCTTTCTCTCTCTCACTCCGCATTTTTGTGTCAAACTCCATCTTCTCTCTCTCTCTCTCTCTCTCTCTCTCTCTCTCTCTCTGTGTCTGCCTGCCTGCCTGTCTGTCTGTCTCTGTCTCTCTCTCTGTGTCTGTCTCTGTCTCTGTCTCTGTCTTTGTCTCTCTCTCTCTCTCTCTCTCTCTCTCTCTCTCTCTCTCTCTGTGCCTGCCTGCCTGTCTGTCTGTCTCTGTCTCTCTCTCTGTGTCTGTCTCTGTCTTTGTCTCTCTCTCTCTCTCTCTCTCTCTCTCTCTCTCTCAGTTTGTGACTTTTTGTCCAATTTGCACATTTACGTATACAGACAGGCAGTCCTAGGAGTACAATCGAGTCACTGAGGGCAAGACTTTCTCCCTCTGCCCTCTGTTTGGAACGATGTCGTTGCCAGCAGGACGGGGCGGGGTGGGGGGCAGTCAGACTGCAGGCATTTCACAAACACACCCCAGCCCTTCATCTGCGGATATTGCCGCTTCTTGAGATGGAACACAGAGCAAGGATGCAGGGAGTGAGGGGAAGCACCATTTGAGGGCAGGAGGGGGCATGAGGGGAAAGAGGAGGAGGGTGGAGGGGTGTATGTAGAGGATATGTGGCGAGGAGCTGGCGAAACATCTCTCAAGTCCGCTGCGGCTGTTGAATGATGTTGCGATGAGGACGCAGGGAAATTGAGAAGGGGGCAGAGGAAAATTAGAGGAGGAAGGGGAGAGGGTGAGGGAGGGTGAGAAGGGGGTGGGATGGGAAGGGGGAGGGATAGATGTGGGCGATCATCGACCTGAGATACCCTCAGCTGCCCGACCCCCGTACCCTTGCATTTTCACTCCGACCTCCGTTTCTTCTCTTCATCGCGCACTTCCACTTTTTCCGCCTGCTTCATTTCCCCCTTCGCCGCCCACGCCCCCGCCCCCCCCCCCCCCCCTCCCTCCCCGTTCCCCCCTACGTAGCATCCGCATCACTCGTTGAGCCCTTCATATCCATCCCCTCCCTCACTGCTGTAATTGGAGCTGGCATGACCACAGGAATCCCCCAACTTCCTCCCGCTCTCTCCCTCCGTCCCCGACCCCCGACCCCCACCATCTCCCCCTCCTCGTCTGACTCTGCATCTTGCAAAACTTGTCTCACCCCTGTCCACGAAAGCAACAAAACTTTCCTTACTTCCATCCCTCTTTCTCTCTTGCTTCTCTCGTCGTCAAGTTATCACAACACAACATGAGCAAGGAGAGACGGTAAACTTTCGCGGTCTGACCACGTGGTCTGGCCTTGCCAGACAGCAGCCCTGTCCCGGGTGGGGAGAGCGAGAAGGGAAAGGAGAGGTAGAGGGAACCAGACTTTGGACACTCGTCCTCCCATGGCCTCCTCGTCTGGCCTCAAATGACCCCACTTGGGGTCAAGGTCGACGGTCACTTCTCAGCCCGCCAGCCATTGGTCATTAATCACGTGTGCTATCTGATACGCGCCTCCAAGACAGGAGAGGGCATCAAGGGCGGATTATCAAAACTGACCCGAAGCTTTTGGCGGTTCCGCTCCGCACCCTTTGCGAAGGGCGAGAGAGAAGTAAGATGCAGAGGACGTATTTTGCCAACAGCGTGACAGCGTGGCGTCAAATGTTCGTCGTACACGCGCGCATGAAAACGGGCGTGCAATGCAGGCATGTCGGACGCCTGTCATAGTCTGCCTCTTCCTTGACAGGTCGAGGCAGGGCAGAAGGGTCAGAGGGCACGTAGTATTCCATGTTGTCTGTCCTTGCCTCCCCAGCTTTTCTCTCTTTCCCCTTGCTGACTTCGTCTTCCTCCTCCTGTGCTTCCGCTTCCTTTCCCAGTAGCTTTGCTTTGCTTTTCACTGTCTGCTTTCTTTTCACTGTCTGCTTTCTTTTCACTGTCTGCTTTCTTTTCACTGTCTGCTTTCTTTTCACTGTCTGCTTGCTTTTCTATTTAAAAAGTTTCACAAAAGTATTTGCATTTTGTTTCTTCTGTCGTTTCCTTTACAAGTTATTGTTCGTTCTTTGTATCTGCATGTCTGTGAGTTTGCTTGTCTGTTTGTTTGAAAGCGCATTTGCCTGTCAGTCCATTCGCCTGTGTGTGTGTGTGTGTGTGTGTGTGTGTGTGTGTGTGTGTTTGTGTGTGTGTGTGTGTGTGTTTGTGTGTGTGTGTGTGTGTGTGTGCCTGTCTGTCTGCCTCTGTTTACAGCCTTCAGGATTGTATGTCTGCGTACACTATTTGTAGATGGATGGAGGCCACATGCTACCACATTCAGTTTTTGTTGCTTTCGATAACTAGTTTGTCGAATGTGTAACAAGTTATCAATTTCCCCCCTAAATAGTGTAACGATGCGACGGGCCGCCGGTGTTAACGATGAAGAAGTCTAAATCAAAGTCGTTCTCTCTCTCTCTCTCTCTCTCTCTCTCTCTCTCTCTCTCTCTCTCTCTGCCTACAGCCTTCAGGAGCCACCTGCCGTATAGAGCGGTGCCGCCATGTGACTGCTGCCTGCAGGACAAGCAACTCATTTCCGGCACGTCCGCCTGCTGTCAGTCATCGCGGCACACAGGTCTCCATGTTCCCCCACCTCACCAATGTAGACTCCTGTCTAGTCTCTTCAGTCTGTAGACTTCTTTGTAGTCTCTTCAGTCTGTAGACTCATCTGTAGTCTCTTCAGTCTGTAGACTTCTCTGTAGTCTCTTCAGTCTATAGACTTCTCTGTAGTCTCTTCAGTCTGTAGACTTCTCTGTTGTTTCTTCAATTTCTAGACTTATGTGTGGTCTCTTCAGTCTGTAGACTTCGTTGTTGTCTCCTCATGTTGTAGACTCCTCTGTAGTCTTTTCACTCTGCAGACTCTTCACTCTGTAGACTCCTGTGATGTCTCTTCAGTCTGTGAACTTCTGTGTAGTCTCTTCATTCCGTAGATTTCACTATATTCTCTTCACTCTGTAGACCGCTCTGTAGTTTCTCTGTTTAGTAGAAGCCCTCACAGTCTTTTCGTTTAGCAGACGCCTCAATAACCTCTTCAGTTAGTAGACGCTTCTGTGGCCTGCCCACTCTCCACGCTCCTGTCTGGTTCCTCCATTTGGAACTACATGTGCACCATGACTAGACACTCATCGGCACTGCAGAGGGCAATGCACATGAAGCGAACCAACGATGAAACTTTGTCTTAGTTTGCTGCATGTCATTTCAAGATTAGGTCTGTTGTGCTTTCGTAGACTTCGTTTTGGAAGAACTAAGTGTTGGTACCTTGTAAGAACAGCATTATAAGATGATCATCTGCCAAGTATTTACACTTGCATTGGCTGCATGTGCCGTCAGTGTTGTGTATTTTATAATACAATATCCAGACAACTCCAATGAAAAACTTGTGATACGTAAATTTGCAAATTCGGTGCAAAGATATATAAACGAGACCAATTAAAGGTTAGCCTACGAACGAACGAGAGGGCAAATAAACGAAACAGTTATTGTTTAAGCTGAATGTTTAGCGTATGCTGACATCTCTAATCTGCTGTTACTTATGAATGTCGGTATTCAAGGTAAAGGCAAGAGTACTTGTACCGAGAAATACAGTTTCCTGATTTGCTCACGGTCTTTGAAACACATGTTTGATTTCCACATGCACCTTTCAGAAAATGTGGCTATACATGTACATACACACAGATTCATCACGCAGTGAATACAGGCACCATGTTCATTTCAACTCTTTGGAGAACATTCCTTCAAGTTGCCGAAACTCCGTCTTAGTGGAGGAGAGTCAAGGCCAGAGTAGCTAATTGCTCTCACGGGTGCACAGTTTAGCTCCTTGGAAGAGTCGGTGCAACCGTCATCAACGCTCGCTGGTCAGCGCGCTTGACCTGCAGTCGCTTGAGGCTAGTAGGTGTAGCGTTCGAAGCTGCGTGGATTCTAGAGTTGCATCCTTGAGCAAGGTGCTTTACTGACATTGCTTCTCTCCACCCAGGAGTAAAACGGGTACTTGTGAGGGCTGAGGTGGAAAATTGCGAAAGATGAATTTGGCGCGTTCATCCACAACCTGGTTGCGTGCTCCCCAGGGAGTTGAGATGGTGTTGGAGTGATATAAAAAGGTAGCCCAATGACCAGGGGGTAAATGTGTGCGGTTTGAGCACCAAGCGATGGGTGGAGTAGTAGCAATATTAAAAAATCAATTTTACCTTGACCTTTACCACCAGCTGGCTGATGATACGCCGTAAGGTAAAAAACTACAGTTGACGGATTATAATGTATTCCTTTCTGAAGACAGATGTCTCAACAAATTTTTTTAATAACATTGTGCAACAGATACTTGTATTTGTAATTTCAGTCAAGGGACACGACACGAGTGGAAACCCAACCACAGGGAGGATATCGTTCCTGTGCCCCCCCCCCCCCTCCCCCCGTCCCTCCCCCCCTCCCCCCTCCCTCCCCCCTCTACACCCCCTCCCGTCCTATGCGCCACAAAGAGCCAAGAAATCATGGAGTCGTCTGCGCCCATCCATTACCTTGGTAACTCGGGAGAACATCTGGCGGCAATTAGAGATGCTGAGACGTCGCTGCGTTCAAATTCGATATGGTCATTACAGCTCCCTGAAAAACGCGACGGGGAGGGCGGGAAGACATCCAAGGATGGAGAGAAGAAGGAAGGTCTGACCCTACAGTGAAGCGGCCGCCCTGGACCAGCGTCCCTTTGTTGTGATGCAAGCTATGACGTCATGACGAAGAGGCCTGGAGGGAGGGGAAAGGGGAGGAAAAAGGGGGACGGGAGAGGGGGTGGGGGAGGGGGTAGGTGGAAGGGGGTGGGGGAGGGGAGAGAGAAGGGAAGACACGTGGTCTAGCGGCGGACGCCCACTAGAAAGCAAAACTTTGCTCCATCGCGAAGCTGCTCTAATGATATTTCAGATGATTCAAATTACAGCTTTCTAACACTAGTGTTTAATGTTTGTGTGGTTGGATACTTTTTCATGTGTGTGTGTGTGTGTGTGTGTGTGTGTCTGTGTGTGTGTGTGTGTGTGTGTGTGTGTGTGTGTGTGTGTGTGTGCGCGTGCGCGTATGACTTACATTGGTTCAACAGCTTGTATTTTCTGATTAACTCTTCACCAACGCTAACTTCCTTTGGGCAATTCATGACTCGTCACCATCCACCAGTTTTCTCCAGTCATCGTTTTTTCTGCATTGAAATCTTGCTGCATGTTTACTGTGTCCAATCTTCGTACAGGGTTTGACACTAGCTGTTGGAGCCACTGAAGTCAGGCAACGTTTGTCTGCACGGGTGGATGGATGGATGGATGGTGTTTTACTGCCTATCAGCCTTTGAAGGCTATATATGGTCAGAAAGCACGAAAATCACTAGAACAGTTTAAAGTAAACGTAAATCAAGTCACGGTGTCCCTAGTTATTCGCCTCTTACGAATCGCGTAGGGAGACGCGGTGGGTCAATTCTTATCCCGAACCCACAGGGGGGAGGACGGGAGGGAGTGCCGCGTGAATGCATCAAAGAAGGATTCAAGGTTTCATCCTGTTCAGCTACAAAACAGAAGTAGAAATAAATGCTAAGAGTGCGAGAACCTTGTCAGATGTTGTCTTAAACTTTTCCAGTCAAAGTTTGTTTTTGTAAAGGAATTTTTTGGTCATGCCAGTTGAACCCAAAACTTCCCTTCTTCCTCCCCCCCCCTCTCTCTCTCTCTCTCTCTCTCTCTCTCTCTCTCTCTCTCTCTCTCTCTCTTTCTCTCTCTCTCTCTCTCTCCTCTCTCTCTCTCTCTCTCTCTCTTTCTCTCTCTCTCTCTCTCTCTCTCTCTTCTCTCTCTCTCTCTCTCTCTCTCTCTTTCTCTCTCTCTCTCTCCCCTGCTATCTTCCTCTTGTTCATCCAGTCCTCTCACCACTTCTTCAGCTCGCATGCCCCGCTCCTCCAGGCTCGGCATCGTCCACGGCGTCCGTGGCGTCCGTGGCGTCTTCTCCGGGCCAGGCCAGACACGTGCTGCAAATGAGTGTCGTCCCCTGCTCGATGACAGACCTCGCTGTCCTGCCACGTGTCCCCCACCCCCACCCCCACCTTCACCCCCACCTTCACCCCCACCCACCTTCAGTGTGCTGGACCGCGATGACCATGGATCGCCACCCACCCCCCCAGTCAGCCCCCCTCCCCCATCCGCCCGCCCGCCAGTCCATAACAACACCCGCCCTCTCCTCGTACGCTCACATTATCCGAAACCCCGTCATCCCACCCCACTCTGTCACCGCCTTTCCACCCCACCTCAGCGCCATCCTTCCATCCTCCTCCCATCTTCTTCAACGCCAGGGCCCACGTTACTCCATCCGACCCCCACCACCCCACCCCTCCCCACCCCAGTCCACCTTGCCTGCGTCACCCCGTGCCCCTGGGGACGGGCTGGCTGCCCTGGTTGGGATAATTTGAATAAATCATTACGCCATTCGCTCTTCCGGGCGAGTGAGCGGCCGCGGGGAGCCTGGTCCGAGTGTTTGTTGGACGGCAGGCCATGGAGGCCATGCCTTATTGACGAGGTGATCAGCGACCAGCCTCGGACCGGTTTTTCATCTTTTTTTCTCTCTCCAACCTTCTCTTCTCTTTTCCTTATTCAACCCGCCCTTGCTCCCTCGCCTTCCCGCCACAACTGCTTCTCATCGGCGAAGTTTTCCTGTCTGCATTGTCTTGTTTTCTTTTTCATGTTCCAAGTGTCCTCTTGGAAAGATTGGTTTCGGATCCCCCCCCCCCCCTGCTTCTTTGCTTGATTTTTCTTACGTGGCCTTTGATATATGGGTTTCGGGTCTCTGAACACGTATCTGCCCGAATGTCAGCAAAAGTGAAGGTATCTTCGACGAATTTATATTCGGCTCTAGTCGTTTTATGTAATGTTTTGCATGTAGATCAAAAAATGTTTGTATTTGTTGATGTTTCTTTAAGTCCTTTTCATGACTTTCATTCAAACCAGAATTCCACAGAAATATAAATAGATTAGCGTGACGCAGCATGTACACGCAAAGTACGTTTGACGATACGAACGCAACATACACGTCAACACGGATGATACTCAAGCACACAAACAGAAATCAGCATGATGAAATGTTTTCCCCATATGTCCACTGGAAACAACGCTGCAGGAAAGCACGACCCAAGCAGCGGAGGAGACGAAAAGTTTAGCTTGAGCCACGGCGCACTGTCGACAGCAACTGTAATTGAAACATGCAAAATGCATGACTCGGCCTCGGCCGCCCGCCACTCATAATCCACTTCCGCCTCAACTCGGACGCGGCGAGGCAACAGGAAAAAAGTTGCAGGAACTCATATCCCCTCACGGACAGCGCGTCTGGCCTCCATCCACGCACTCTGACGTCTCCTGTCACAAGTGTGGACGTGTTTCCACGTGCGTGAATGCTTCTCTCCTGCAAATTCACGTCCCTTAATTCTCTTCCTAGTCGAAACCGTTCATTATAATGATAAAGCTTGCAAGTGAATTATAAAATTATCACACGTTTAATGTACCGAATCTCAATTTAATGATTAGATAACTGCAGTTCAAGGGTTTCATTTTTCACTAGAAAAACCTTCGCTGTCCTCAGAAACTGTTCATGATAGCTGTCCCATGTACGTCGTCTGTTTATGTGAAATCAGCACCTTCAAGAATCTACAAGCCATTTACCTGTGAAGTAGGCCTACTTAACGATGCTGGGGTGTGTGAAATTCGAGTAGAGACGCTTTACCGTTTTACATGTAAACGCATTGCTCAAGAGGAATTACACCGAAGCAGCGGGGATCAACAGCAGTAAACTCCTGGATGCCTGATATCACATTAACATGGCCTGCTGCCGTTGTCTTCGCGACCTTCACCGTCGTGGCTGCCGCTACCACGCTCCGTGGGTTGAGACCTTCCAAAGGCTGTGACCCCTCCAGGTGTGCATCCACGCGACTCCAACTATGCTCTCCCTCTGTCCCCCGGGGGTCACCTGGTTTGCAGGAGCCCTCCTGGTCACAGCTGAAGTCAGGTATGCTCCGCTGCCCTAGGAGAAACCCGTGAACAGATAGATGGAGTTAGGTGGGGAGGGAGAGAGAGAGAGGGGGGGGGGGAGAGGGGGGGGGGGGGGGTGGAGAGGTAGGTGTGGGGTGGGAAGGAAGGGGGGGGGGTAAGTTAAAGAAAAATCGCCACAACGGGCCAAAGCGAAAAGACAAAAAGTATTTACAGGAGTTTCCCAACACTTCAAACTTGTTTATAATAATTATACACTAGTCCCTGCCACCCCCCCACCCCCCCCTCTCTCTCTCTCTCTCTCTTAGTGCTCTCCCCTCTTGCATGAGTACACGATCAGCCCCTCAGCCTCTAGTCGCTTGTTGAAACCATGTTTTTAGACAGGCGGAGATGGGCGAGCATGCTATGGGGTTGGACGATGTGCGAGGCGCAGTTCCGTGGTTCTATCCCTGGACGGACAAATCTGGGCTTATTTAAATATCGTGACAATGTGGGATGTTATACTGGCTGCAAACGTGTGTCGTTAGCTTTCGTTCAACGTCTACGACGGGCCAAAGCGAAAAGACAAAAAGCATTCACAGGAATTTCCAAACCCTTCAAACTTGAAAAGAAAAATGAGGTAGACCAGGAGGTGAGTATATGTAAGTGGGGACACGAGTGGTCAGGGTGAGGCGGAGAATATTGGAAAACACCTTGCATCACTTATAAATTTCTCCCACTCCTTGTGCTATGTGTTATATTATATAGCTCAGTGGTCAATACCAACGGAGCCCATGCTCTCCGAGACGGTATGACAGGTGAAAGTGCCGTGGGATGTTGGGTTGGGGCCAGGGACGGGAGCTCCTCCCCCCCCCCCCCCTCCCCCTTCCTCCTCCCCGCCCCGAGTGACTGTCACATCTGGCTGTGGGGTCATCCACCGTAGATCACTATCGTCACCTGTACCTGGGCATCGGTCCAGGTGTGTCAGCTGCCGTTTCTGTTTTGCCCTCAAGCCACTATTGATCTGTCTCTCGTTCACTTTTCCTCAGCACATCAAAGTACACATGAATCAATGGAAACGGACATTCCGTCAAACATTGAACGCAACGTGCGGGCGAATACTACATACGAAGGCTCTTCTGTAGATTATAAGGGTTTTATCCCTCAAATAAGAAAATGGTTCGATTTCACTTGCTGCCTATTGCGGTTCATTCCCCCCATTTCTTTCACCCCCTCCCTCCTTCCAATCACCCCCCGCTCCTTTCCCTTTATTTTATTGTTCCCTTTCCACGTTCCTTCCTTTTCTCCTCCACCCGATTGTTAGGTGGTGGAGATCTTGGCGCGGGACCTGATGAAAGCCTGGAAGGGAGCAGATGGAGAACCCTGCATGGCTGAGTCAGGCTGGCAACAGGAAGAGCCCGTGGGTGAGAAGTACGGGAGCGTTCCCCCCAGGGCCCCAGTGACCGCCCCACCGTGGGTGGGTGGCTTATCATTCCGCAGAGGCAAGGTAGGCCCCTGGGAGGCATGAGCGAGCCAGTTCCTTGCGAGGGAGACGCCCCTGTGGCTATGTCAGCCGTGCCCCGTCCGCTCGGTCGTGGGACCAGGGCGCTACTAACGGACGCATAGATTTTACATAGCTGCACCTTCTCCCGGAAGTTGGCGTGGCGGTGGACGAGCATGCGGGGGTGGCGGCGATATCCTTAGTGGGCGGGGGTCGTTTGGCTGGGACGGACCACGTGACGGGTTGAAGAGATCCTGGGGGGCCGACGTTTTCAATAAGAATTTCCCAATAATGTAAGATGATGAGTGGTAGTAGGAAGATTGGAATGTTGATTGGATTGACGTCACTAGTAAAGTACTCGGGAGCCGTAAAGCGGGGTGTGAAAGCTGTAAAGTAGTACTGTTCTCTATAGCCATATTGTTTGGGAATAAGAGTGCCTCGTCATGAAATGGATAGCCACGAGATAGAAGCGACGGGTATGTAATGTATTGTCTATGAATTAATATCAAAATACATAGAATATACGTCTTGTTTTGGATCTGTGTTGCATTTCTCCAGAGGTAAGCTTTATTTTGATTTAAAAACTTTTCAACGTCTTGAGGACTTTTTAAAAACAATGAAAAAAAGTCCTGGGTCATACAATACACAAGGAAATATCTGCGACGAAGGAGTTAAATTTAGCTCCGCAAAATACAATATCATGTCATATGTGATAGCATTTCGGGACGCTAAACCGAAAAGGCGGCGAGTTTCAGTTTTTCCGCGCCTGTGGTCCTACATTTTTTCATGGCGTGTCCCACCACAAATACAATACAATACAAAAATACAATACAATACAATACTATACTATACAATACAATACAATACAATACAATACAACTTTATTTGTCACACAACTGGCAATTCAACTTGATTTTCAAGTACACTTTATGAGGCAGCAATAAAATAATCAAATAATAATCATAGTAGAAGAATACATAAAAATAATGTGATGGGATAAATACATATGAAAAGAAACAGCACACTCGCACGCACACACACTCCCTGCAAACCTCAGCCTCCACAGCACATCACAGGCAACACCAACACCAGCAAGTATGCACAAGAACAAGCAAAAACATCTCACATCACAATCATCACCACAAGCACCACAGACCAGCAAAAATGTCAGAAAAGAAAAAAATGCAGTCAAAGGGAAACAATCCACCCAACACAAGTGGGCGAAAATCCAAAGCAACAGCACCAACTAAACCTAAGACCACAGCAAAAACAACAAAACAACAAGAACAACACATCTAACTAACTGTTCAAAAGTCTGACGGCATATGGAATAAAAGATTAGAAACCTCGGTTTCCCTTAAGGGAGGCACGGAGATATCGGCGTCTAGATGGAAGCAAAGAGAACTCTCTCCTCAGACAATGGTCCGGAATTTCCACAATTTCTCGCGCGCTTTCATCTCAAAAATTTGGCTAATCACAGAAAGAGGGAAAGGTCCTCTCTGCTTTACTCCAATGATCTTGGACAGAACAGACGTTGACAATAGCATTTAAACTGTTTTCTATCCTATAACGGTCAAGCTGTTTGAACCATCAAAACTAAACGAAAAAAGTTCCAACGCGGTGGATTCTTCAATCCTCAATCCCATTGGTTGTGTGGTGTGTGTTTGTGTGTTGTGTGTGGTTGTGGTGTGGTGTGTGGTGTGTGGCGTGTTGTGTTTGGTGGGTGTTTGTGTGTGTTGGTGTTGTGTGTTGTGTGGTGTTTGGTGTGTGTTGTGTGGTGTTTGTGTTGTGTGGTGTGTGTTGTGGGTTGTGTGTTGTGTGTGTGCGTGTTTGTTGTGGTGTGTTTGTGGGTGGCCGTTTTGCGTGGTGTTGGTGTGGGGTGTTGGTGTGTTTGGGCGTGTGTTTGTGTGTTGTTTTGTGGTGCGTGTGTGGTGGGTGTTGTGA
>JAWQFJ010014653.1:0-14017 GCA_034096865.1 Theodoxus fluviatilis | reverse complement strand
GAGAGGGAGTAGAGAGAGAGAACGATAGATGGAGAGAGAAAGTGAGGAGAGGAACTATAGCCATGGCAGGAAAAACCAGTACAGCGGCCTAAGTTGAGAATAGAATCAGCCGAGATTGATGATGAGCGGTCCCAACAAGGGAACAACGACACGATGAGAGAGTATGAGACTTCAGATCTTAATCTTATTTGGGGCCGACTACCACAGTACTAAATTACACTTCGCATTCCGTTGAAAGTGAAGTATGAACATGTCTAGGAAAACGAATTTATGACTACCTAATGATATATTGCTTAAGATCAATAATGAAGCATCTCAACAAGCCCTCGCGTTCTTCTGAGTATAAGTGCCATTTTATCTTTTAATTATACCTGATAAGAATGGTGTAGACCAAGATACTTACGCAGCCTAAAGTACGTACAATTTCATAGTAGTTCATTTGGTGAACTAAATATATATGTAGAGAAATACTTCTCTAGGATCACACCATTGACCGATGGCTCGATTTCCGCACATCGAACCACTGGGCTGCTTTGTTTTGAAACCCATACTACATGACACGTGCAATGTACTCTCATTTTCTGGCGATTATCAAGTACTGTCAAAGCTAGTTGTGGTCAAGTTTCATAGTAGTATGTATCTCAATATTAGATTTGCTAATTGTATTTCTGATTCATGAGACGTCACCAGATGACACTGCAATGTAAACAGAAAAGGTCTTCATCTAGCAAACCCGGCCAAAGATGAGGGAGGGGAAGAGGGGGGGGTGAGAGGCCCATGAAAGATGAGCCACCTCTCGACCTTTTCATAGACCACCCCGATGGAGAGCATGATGGAGAGAGGGGGGTGCCGGCTGAAAGGGGGGGGGAGTTAGAGAGGATGATGGAGAGGGCACCCCTTTCCGGGGGGGGTCGGGATGCCGTAGCGGCGAGGGGGGTTGCGAGGGGGAGGGGAAGGATGGTGCAGAACTCTTAACTTTACGTAGAAAACAAAACCACAATCGCAACAATTTAATTTCATCAATTTAATGAAACATGCAGGGACATTGTGCTTTGACGTCAATTATCTTCAACCACCAGCTCACAAGCAACAAACATACAGATTATAGGTCATACCACCCTCATTTATTATCCACAACCTACAAACCTGACGACTAAGCACGAAACTGGAGTGCTTCTTTACTGAACTGCGCCTTCAAAAATGATAAAATGATTGTGTAAATGACAGACACCCCCACCTCCTCCCATACCTACGTATTAAAACAGACAAGGCTCCCAATTAATATTGTTCATCATCTCATACAACAGATCAAGCAACAAGGCACTGCGAGCTAATGGATACTCGTTCACTATGTCTTTCCCACGCCCCCCCACCCTTCCCCTATTCCCGTTGTTGTTGATCGAGAAGAGATTTGATTGCGAATTCCCACTAACAGTCCTAGCCATAAGTTGCTCCCGTGGGAATGAGATGAACACAAATTATGATTGGAAAGAAAAAACCTGCTTGTTTTAGCTCTCTATAACAACATTTGAGCAAGTTTGAAGGCATTCAGATAAGATAGAGCTACTCAGTTGTGCTGCTTGACATCCATGGTTGTGATATGTGGGACATATAACGAGGTAGATCAAGACTCTGGGATTTGTGGTGTTTGGGTTGCCGGATGTATTGAACGATATCTGAAGTAAGAAACAATTCCACCGCAATTCGCATAAAATAACACATCCTAGAACATTTAGTGCAGAAGTGTCGGGGTCTAGGTCTTCTGATAACATGAGACATTTGCACAGCTGTACTCCTCCCTCTCCACAACCCCCACCCCCCACACCCCCCCCAACCCAATCTGGCCATGCCCACTTGACCCCCCACCTCCCAAATCCCAACCCATACCATATCTCTCTGCGTATTCTCAGATCCTCTCGTCTCTCACTCTCTCTACCCAGCACGGTCTCTACCCTGCTCCTTCCTTCTCACCCAACTTCGTTCTCGCCCCCAACCCGCCCTCACACCTCCCTCCTCCCTATGACCAAGACTGAGAATATGAAGAACATTATGTACTGTTAATTAGCAATGTCATTGGATAGACCATCAGAAAGAACCACCCCCTACCATAGAAAACCCATACCCTATTAAACAACAGCCAGCCTATGAGAAACTGACAAAACTGCTTGACAGTACTGATAACAGAAAGATGAGAGACATTGCAATGTATGTATTATGGTTTCAAACAAAGCAGCCCAATGGTTGAGGAAATCGAAGCCTCTGTAATGGTGTGATACTGTAGAAATATTTCTCCATAATTACTTCACATAACTACTATGAAAATGTGTACACACCTTGTTACACATGCTTACAGGTTGAAAAAAAGAGTAAATACTTATACTCAGGCTTGTGAGATACTCATTATTGAACTTGCAATATACATAATGAATCTAATTGTTTTCCCTAGACATGTTCATCACGTGAATGCAGAAGTGTAATTTAATACTGTGGGTTGTCGGCCAAAATAAAGATGAAGTCTGAAGTCTCTCTCTCTCTCTCTCTCTCTCTCTCTCTCTCTACCCTCTCTCTCTCTCTCTCTCTCTCCTCTCTCTCTTCTTGCTATGCGTCTGCGTGCGCGCACACACACACATACACATTTACATGCACTATCTAGTCAGCTTTAGAAATATGTGAGTGCAGAAAGCTGGCATCACAGTGCTTAACTTAAGTGGCAAGAAACTCCCAATGCAGCGTGGCATCAGACAGCCTTCAGAGGAAGAGCCCCTGTCAACAAGCATTTTGGCCCTTGACACTTCCTGACACTTGCGGGGAGGGCCACACCTGGTTATAGCTCCAGGTAGAAGTTTTAAAAAGTAGAAGTGTTAAGTTAACCATGCAAATAAAATTCATTTATGCAATTAAAATTCACATGTGCAAATTTATATTATCCTAAGTGTTCATAATGTGGTATTTTGTTATGACAAAATAAGGCTTACACTGTGTCTAATAATATCATCATGAAAAAGAGCTTTTTGCTACAGCAAACTTCTCTTTGCTACTTGTGATTTATGACAGCTGTTTGAACTGAAAACTACAATTGTTCTGATGCAGAAAATAGTGTACCATATAAATTATACACTTAATTCACTCCAATACTGCACTACTGACTGTAGTCTGGTTTATCATGCATGGCCTCACACATGAAACAGGTTCATTCAACTTTTTCTTACAATCTGTGGATGGTTGATCATCAAAGTCAGCTCAGTTTATCTATGAAGCGCTCATGCAGCGCTTCGTATTCCTGAACAAGCCTTATTAGTAACGTAGGCGCGTCAGTCCCCGCGATGTGCTGGTGCACGATCTTTGATTGGACTATTTTTTATAATCTCATTCACAGAAGAGTCCCTTACCCGTGAGGAGTCATGTGACGTTTACGCCCCGTCTCAGACAACATGGGACGCTCGTGGATTCGGACCGCTTTCGGAGTATTCTTCGAGTATGACACGCCTAGAATAGTTCATATTCGAAGCAAGAAAGTGGGAGCTTGCAACAGATTCCTCCAGCTCTGCATTATAGGCTACATCATTGGGTGAGTCGTGGTTTCATTATGTCTTCAGACCTGAGACAGTCACAGTGAGCCTCTTCAAGTCCAAGGGTTTCACTTCTCGTCGGACTGAGAGCTGCGCTCACGTACGCTCAGTTACACTACGAATAATGCATGGCAACAGCTTGAAAGTACCTGTAGACTTTACGGAGAAAAATATATCAATGCTTAGTTACCTGCCTCTTTGAACGGTGGCTACGGTGCATGCTTTCATTTTCATCCTTTGCGAAATTGCGGCCGGATCGTTTTCCTGCGTGCAAACGTGTGCATGTGGATGTGAACACTGGACGTCCTCGCAGGCGCAGTGGCCGAGTGGTTAGTGCGCTGGACTTACGGTCGCTTGCGACTGGTGGGTACGGCGTTCGAAGCTGCGCGGTCCACAGTGTTGCATCCTTGAGCAAGGTGCTTAACTCGCATTTGCTTCTCCCCACCCGAGGAGTAAAACCGGGTACCAAATGGCCCTCTTCAGGGCTGCCAAAAACAGCCCTCCTCAGGGCTTCTCCCCAGGTCCTTCGGATGAGACCTTCATAAACCGAGGCCTAGTGTGTGATACGCATTCACAAAAACATCAAAAATCGCGCACTATAAAGATCCTGACACTCATGTCCTCGACGGGTGAGTGCCGGCCACAGATAAAATACCCAGCATGCAAAAAAGTGTAGCAGTTTCACCAGTATGTTGGTGTTGGCTACCTAAGAAGAAGAAGAAGAACACATTGCGATGGGGCGTTCAAAAGGCTTCACGGCCTATATCTAGCCTCTCAACTACTACTACTACTACTACTACTACACACTTCCGTGTGCGTGCGTGAGAGAGAGAGAGAGAGAGAGAGAGAGAGACGAACGATGTAATCTCGCTACTCCCTTGAGTGTGCTATCCTTATTGTGGAGGTGTACATCCAACCAGTAGCACGAGCGGATGCCTCATGTGTACCCGTGCGTCGGTGGGTTTTATTTGTCTAATTTGTATTGTCAAATTTCTTTTGGGGGATGTCAAGAAATCTTGAGCCTCAGTGTTAGAGTGGCCAATAGGCCCCCTGAAGGTCTCATTTCCTTTGTAATCCCTCATAATCCCACATCAGTGTGATACACTTTCTCACTTCTTGGGAAAATCTTCGTTGCCAATTCTCAAAAATAACATCTTGACCCTAAAACTAACCCTTTAGAGCCTCAGTCAGTGAGATCAGAATCATCCTCAAATCCTCCTCAGGGCTTCTCCCCAGGTCCTTCGGATGAGACCTTCATAAACCGAGGCCTAGTGTGTGATACGCATTCACAAAAACATCAAAAATCGCGCACTATAAAGATCCTGACACTCATGTCCTCGACGGGTGAGTGCCGGCCACAGATAAAATACCCAGCATGCAAAAAAAAAAGTGTAGCAGTTTCACCGGTATGTTGGTGTTGGCTACCTAAGAAGAAGAAGAAGAACACATTGCGATGGGGCGTTCAAAAGGCTTCACGGCCTATATCTAGCCTCTCAACTACTACTACTACTACTACTACTACTACTACTAAATATCCTTACTTGCACATGTATGTTTCTTCAGATTTCCTAACAGATGGGAAATTGCTTTGAGCCTAATATAGTGAAGAGGCAGGGTAGGGCAAGAATTCATATTTTACACTTCTTGAAAATAGCCACAAGTGAACAACTTGGCTTGTGTAGATTGGAGTAATATCCTGTTGGTGAGCAGAAAATGGATGTAATTTCTTCATCCTTGTCCAGCTGGTGCAATCAATGCAGCATCTCTGCATGATAAGTACCAGTCATTACTGTGCCATGTTGAAGGATGTTCATGGGGATCATACATTGACTGTACCATAACATTGTGACTGAGTTATAATTTTGTGTGCCTTGAAGTTGAACATCTTTCTTCTTGACATTTCCATTCCAAGGAATCAAGTTTGTTAATGAGGTTGCAATACAATCAGGATTCATACCATGAGAATGGAAGCTTTGTGGATTCAAACAAAACTAAGTAAAATAGCCTTTAAGATGGTCACTGTGGTCATCTTCATTTCATCCGTCATCATTTTTATTGACTCACATGCGAAGCAAAAGTGAGTCTATGTACTGAGCCGTGTCGTCCGTCCGTCCGGGCGTCCGGGCGTCCGTCCGTAAAAAACTTAAACGTTGGATTTTTCTCGGAGACTATTAAGTCTATCAACACCAAATGTGGCATGATGGTGTATGATGACAAGGCCTCAAAAAACATACATAGTGACTTGACCTTGCTTCAAGGTCAAGGTCACAGGAGCCATAAATGTGGTCTCAAAAACAGTCATTTTTCACATTTTCCCAATTTTCTCCCACGTTATTGAGAATGGCGACCTTAGCTACAAGTGGTATATAGGTCAAAGCAAGCCCTATCTTTTGATACCAGTTTGGTTGACCTTGCTTCAAGGTCAAGGTCACAGGAGCTCTTCAAAGTTGGATTGTATACATATTTTGAAGTGACCTTGACCCTGAACTATGGAAGATAACTGTTTCAAACTTAATAATTATGTGGGGCACATGTTATACTTTCATCATGAGACACATTTGGTCACATATCATCAAGGTCAAGGTCACTTTGACCCTTATGAAATATGACCAAAATGGGGTAGTGAACCACTAAAAGTGACTATATCACATGGTAGAAAGTGCCAATAAGCACCATTGTGCTTCCTATGTCTTGAATTAACAGCTTTGTGTTGCATGACCTTGGATGACCTTGACCTTGGGTCAAGGTCACATGTATTTTGGTAGGAAAAATGTCTTAAGCATTTCTTTGTGTATGATGTCATTGGTAGGTTTAGTTGTTTGACCTTGACCTTGAAGGTCACCTGAAGGTCAAGGTCATATAAAGGTCAAGGTCAAGCATGTGAGTCGTATGGGCTTTGCCCTTCTTGTTACTCTTTGTGCATGAACTTGAACACAAGCAAATGTTCCTGTAGGATATATCCTCAATACATCTTATGACAAGCCTCTTGTCTCTCCTACCTCAGCTCAGCAGTAGATATGTGTGTGTCTAACAGTAACAGGATGATTTGTGTGCTTTCTGAATAGGTTTTTTCTGGAAAGCTCCTGTTCACAACATAGCATATATCAAGATGGAGGTTATCCCCTAGGTTCTCTTTGTCTCCCTTGAATTCCTGAGCCCAGCATTTGACAACGGCAAGTAAGGGGCAGACTCCCCATAAACAGCATACAGTAACATGTATACATTCATGGATCTTTCTCATAGATTCCTCCACTGGTTAAGAAATTTGATCAATGCCTATGACCTGAGTAAAAAAAGTTGTGGTTATGATATTGATAACTTGAAGTTGAACAACCATATTTTTTCTGCCGACCCTAAACTTGTTTTTTCTATCATCCCCAAAAAGATAAAGAAAAAAGGGGAAGTAATCGATGGTTATCAATCAATTGTGTGCTGTCCCATCTTCCTATTTGAATTTTTAAATCAGTCTTTTCAATGAAATTGTAATTTAAATTCAATGTGGCATCTTCAATTTTAAAAAGATAAAAGTAACATAAGACAAGTTCAGGCTGACCAACTGTCTCTATTTTTTCTGGCCTTGATACCATAGCCACAACTAATTTTGTGTGTGCCTAACTAACAATTTCATATTTGGCCTTCTTTGGTCACTGTCAGAGGTTACCTGAAATAAGATCCCTTAAATTAAGTAGCTAATTAATGTAAAGGCAATAAGTGAGTAATTCCATGCATGCAACACTGAACAACAGAGACAAAAATTTTAGGGCACACAAATGTCATCTGATCAGGGAAAAGATAAACAAAGTCACTGGAGTGAAATGCCAGAAAATGCAGATAAAGGGTCTGACTTTATTTTTTTAAATATTGAGTTATAGCTCTGTCTTGCTTCTGGGACCATTTTTCTGGCATCTCCGAGTTTTGAAAAGTGGTTTTAATTCAGTTTTATAGACATGCTCACCTTTCTGTTTGGTCTGAAAAGCACCGATTCTGCATTGATTGGATCAAAGATTAAAATCTCCCAGAGCATAGTACTTAGCTGGTGCATACTACTTCATTCTGAAATCATCGGTCTTTTCTAGACTTTGGATGCCCACTCACATTAAATGCTGTCGTAAAATGACAAAAACACATATTTGACCCCCATTGCTGAGAATTTTTACACTCATTGCCTGCTGTCATTATTGCACCAATGCAAGTTATTCTTATAGTTTTGTATTTTTGACTCAAATGCGTAGCAAAAGTGAGTCTATGTACTCACCCTTTCGTCAGTCCGGGCGTCCGGGCGTCCGGGCGTCTGGGCGTTTTTCTCGGAGACTATTAAGTCTATCAATACCCAATGTGGCATGATGGTGTATGATGACAAGGCCTCAAAAAACATACATAGTGACGTCCTTGCTTCTAGGTCAAGGTCGCAGGGGCCATAAATGTTGTCTAAAAACAGTCATTTTTCACATTTTCTCAATTTTCTCTGACGTGTTTGAAATTGGATACCTGACCTATATATGTTATATAGGTCAAAGTAATCCCTATCTTTTGATACCAGTTTGGTTGACCTTGCTTCAAGGTCAAGGTCACAGGAGCTCTTCAAAGTTGGATTGTATACATATTTTGAAGTGACCCTGACCCTGAACTATGGAAGATAACTGTTTCAAACTTAAAAATTATGTGGGGCACATGTTATACTTTCATCATGAGACACATTTGGTCACATATCATCAAGGTCAAGGTCACTTTGACCCTTATGAAATGTGACCAAAATGGGGTAGTGAACCACTAAAAGTGACCATATCTCATGGTAGAAAGTGCCAATAAGGACCATTGTGCTTCCTTAGTTCCTATGTCTTGAATTAACAGCTTTGTTTTGCATGACCTTGGATGACCTTGACATTGGGTCAAGGTCACTTGTATTTTGGTAGGAAAAAAGTGTAAAGCATTTCTTAGTGTATGATGTCATTGGTAGGTTTAGTTGTTTGACCTTGACCTTGAAGGTCAAGGTCATACAAAGGTCACGGTCAAGCATGTGAGTCGTATGGGCTTTGCCCTTCTTGTTTAATGGTAGTAATAACACAACATTTTATAATCTGACTTGATCATTTGATGTACCTAAGTTGCTGCCAAAAGTGGAGTATTTTGCATGAGGAAAAATGTGGGGTTCAAACCTTTTAGGCCCCCACTTGTATCCTTTTAACTAAGCCTCATGCCTTTCACCACCCTGTCACTTTAGAAAGTTGTCAACATTAAAAGAAATTAAACCCCTTTTCATATGATGAAGAGGTGTCCTATGATAAAGGGATAATTACTGCAATAGTGGTGTTGTATTACTTGTAGTGCATTTTGTGGAATCGATAAAAAAGACAACTTTGAAAAGGATCATTTTATCATATTTACTGGAATTGCTTGATCTGTCATGTTATGTAACTTTTTTTCTTTCTTTTGTTTTCGTAGGTATGTCATTGTTTTTGAAAAGGGGTACCAGGACTTTGACAACGTTCAGAGTGCTGTCACCATCAAACTGAAGGGTGTGGCTTTCACCAATACAAGTGACCCAAACATTGGGGCTCGAATCTGGGATGTCACTGACTATGTGGTACCTGCAATGGTAATGCACTTTCGTGTATTTCTGTTGTGAGTTGATTTGAAATCAAATGTGTGCGCGCTCGCCCGCGCGCGAGTGTGTGTGTGTGTGTGTGTGTGTGCGCGCATGTCTGTGTGTATGAAATAGTCTGATGCTTGAAATGTTATACAGACATATCTCTATACTTCAGTGTAATTTTGATTGTTTCCTGATTTAAGGTCTATTGGTTATTGACATGAGATCTATACACATAGAGAACTGCAGCATGACTGAGTGAATGTTAGTACTTTGTGAAATTAGTAGTTAAAACTATTAAATGTAGTGAAAATTACCATATTGATCATTGTGAAACTTGTGGAAACAAAACAGCATCAAGAACCTCTTCTTAGAGTGTTGCCTAGAAAGCAGTTATTTCCTGACTGTGGTTCTAGCACTGCTGCCATTATGAACAATGTATTGGCAACAGTATAACAAGTGGATTAATGAACCCCAGTTCCTTGTTTGAATACATCCTAATTCTGTTTGAGTGACACTATATGGTTTTATTTGTGCCTTTTTGGAGTTTTCTTAACTGCTTTTGCTCTCTGTTTAATCTGCATTATATACCTGAAGATGAAAAGTCTACAACACGTACAAGTTAATTAACACACTGCATATAGGAGAAAAGCTGAAGGCAGTGATATTCTGTACCTTTTGTTTAAGCATCTGTCTCCATATCACATGATAATGTCTCAAATGCCAACAACACTCCTTGGCAAGGAAGATGAACCAGTTTAGTTGAAAGACTCAATGCATTATTATGGGCAAGTGTTTGATGCTAAATTACCTATTGAATGTATCTGGTGTGTGTATGGATTGATACATTTGAATCTGTAGTTAAAGAAGTTGATTTGATCAATTTTTAAAATTGAAATGAGAACATGTCATTTTGTTTTGCAGGAAAATGATGCATTTTTTGTCACCACCAATGTGATTGTCTCTCCTAATCAAACACAAGGACAATGCCCTGAGGTATGTACAGTACACAATCGGTTCTTCAGCTTTCCAGAACTGCTCTTCCATACTTTAGATGGCCTTGAGTCTGTTGGAAGTCCATTAATGTATAATGTCCCATCTTGCTATTCTTATCTATTCTGTGCTTGGCAGTTCTGCTATTAGATCATCACATGATTGCCAAAGTTCGAAACATGACTTGGAGGAGGAACACTTTGTTGAGGACCTGCACCTGTGACTGAAAGCCCAGCAACCAGGGGTTGCATCTGATGAGGGGCATCGAGCAACTCTAGCCATATGTTAATCTTGGTTTCTAGGGGCAGTATGGGAAAGGCAGCAAGGGGCAGGGCATGGATGGGACACTATAGAATTGTTCTCCCGAGTTTTTGACTAAAACCAGGAAAATGGACTAAATTTTAAACCTTCACTTTAGCAATTCTTAGTCATTTTTGGACAGCTTAGTCATTACAGTATCAGAGAATGTAATAAAAAAAGCTGCAGCAGTAGTACGTTTTTTAAAAACTGTCATTAAGTATACCCCTGCCCGAAAGGTAACACCATTACACCGTGACTTCTTAGAACCTGTAATTCTGAAATGCAAATGAGTTTGGAGTAAACAAATACCTGTCCCTAAAGTAAATGGCAAGCACCTTTCATGTGACAAGATGAGAGCTGGATATATATAGTTGTTACGTAACAGATACTCGACAAGATATATCTGTGACGGCAAAATGCTGTTACTGGCCACTGTAGGTAACACACGCTTTATCTGTCATTTTATTGAAGGAAATTTTTTTAATTACATCGCACACAAAATGATAATGTTTTCTGTATGAGTTTGATCTACTGAATCAGTACTTTCAATTTTAAAACCTAGCGGTGTGTGTTGAATGCGTTCAGGAGGAAGGGGCTTGTGAAAAAAGCAAGTCCACTTGTGACCTCGCAGGAAGCGTGCATTACCCTGTCTTTGAAGTTGATTTTCACGTACAGTTATTGAGACATCGCGGTTTTCTTGCTGGGAAAAGCTTTGCTGCAGATAGTTTGTGGAGCGTGTTGGGTCAGCCGTTCCACTTTTTGGCTGCCATTTGGACGGCAATTTTACATTACTTATTACTCTAACATGCACAAACTTTACTTTCATCAAATCCCACTGCTCATGGTGTTTCTTGGACATATGTACAACCTCCTGATGCAATGTTTTTTTGCCTAAAACTAAAAAATAGCTGGTTATAAGAAACTTTAATAGAGCATCCCATCCAGTCACGAACTTGGGAGAACAACTCTGTACATTAAGCCTTCATCTCCCAACCTAGGGGAGTCTGTTCAAAATGTGGAAGAACCTCAAGTGCAGGAATTTATGGTGGCAACTGGCACTGTGGGGGTGAAAGGGTTAAGTGAATGCTCTGCACATCAGCAGACATATCATCAATGTGATATGTACATCCAGGAGTCATTTCTGAGGTCCTCAAAATGTTTTTTAGTCCCCTACAGGGTTTCAGTTTTATAACAGGAAGGAAGTGATAGCTTTTCACTCCAGATTGTTGAAAACATTTTCTTGTATGAAAATATTGGTGAAAATATTACCTATCTACCAATATTTGAATACATCTACATGTTATATGTGCTGGAAGAAGTTAATTTCAAACACACCTTGCAACTTGCAGTTTTTAAAAAAAAACTTTGCCGTATCTGCAGAAATGTTCTCCTTAAACACAATTTAGCAAGCAGACCTTCATTTGAAATGTTTGTATGTCCATGCATGAGCTTGTTCTTAAGTTCACACACACACACACAACACGCACAGAAACATACACACACACACATACACACACACACACACACAAACACACACACAGACACACACACACACACACACACACACACACACACACACACACACACACACACACACACACACACACACACACACACACACACACACACACACACACACACACACACACACACACACACACACACACACACACACACACACACACACACACACACACACACACACACACACAGACACACACACACACACACACACACACACACACACACACACACACACACACACACACACACACACGCACACAGATACACACACACACACACAGACACACATACAGACACACACACACACACACACAGACACACACACACACACATACACACACAGACATACACACAGACACACACACACACAAACACATACACACACACACACACACACACACACACACACACACACACCTTTGTTCCTGTGAATATTTCTAACTGCTGGGTCATTGTCTTTCTTGTCAGGATCCAAACATTCCGACTGCCTGTTGTGAAAATAGCACCTGCACTCCTGGAGAAGTTGTTGATTCAGGGAATGGTAGGTTTCTTTTTTGCAGATGATTTTGGTAGGACTTAAAAATCTTGGGATGCATGCCAAAGCAGTTTAGTAGGAAGACTCTGGTTGGCTGATATGCTGCATGGCCTGTATGCAGTAAAGTCTGATTAATTTGTATTGACTGGTATGCGTTGGTATAGATTTGCTGCAAATTTGAGCTGAATTATTCTAGGGTGCTACTGCTAGCATTTCAAATTTTCTTAATCATATTATCAATGCTCTTGCATCTATGTGTATGTACCAGTCTTGACAATCCTAGGGAAATGCGCAGTTAGGTGAACACTGTCCAGATTTTCAAGTCTCTCCAGTTTCCTTGCTCTTATGCACTATATTTTTCCTTTGAATTTAAATATTTGTCACAAAAGGGCAGCAAGTAAACACAAGTTTCTGTCCAGATTTTGGACATGGGAAATATTTTTCCATCGCACTCTTGGCATAAATGTTCCCAGGTACATAAGGACAGGTGTGCTGATGATTTGTTCAGACAGCTTCTCAACTTCAAGCATAATTTCACAGTTTATCAGATAAGACATCTCCCCCCCCCCCCTAAAAAAAAGAGAAGTTGTGAATAAGGTAACATGACCAGAACAAATATGGTCGGTATTTAGGCCTGACTTTTTTTTCTTGTCTTTTTTTAAAGAGGACAGATTTACTTAGATGTGCACATTTGTGTGTGTTTTAAGAGATGTTGTGCATATAGTAAATTTATCTAAAAATAGAACAACATTTCTCTTTCACTGGAAATATATATAAGTGCTCATAGAGAAGATAGGACAGCATGAAGTTTGTTGTTTACCTTTGATTTCTTTCTCTTCTTTCTTTTTCACACACACACACACACACACACACACACACACACACACACACACACACACACACACAGAGAAAGTTTTGGGTCGACAGGAAAAAATGTTTGGTTGGGTTACCATAACCACAACTTTTTTTAAATATAAAAGTGTTTAGAACAGGAATGCATAGGCAGAATTGGGTTATACTGTCGAGAGTGAAAATTACAAGCAGTTTTAAAATATGAATTCCAGAAGAAGAAAACAATTGCATGTTTAATTGTTTATAGCACAAATGATATTTCATATTTATAATGGAAAGCTACTGAAAGAAAAACTGACATTACATAGCCCCCTGACAACCCAATCTTGCTAAGTGTTTCCTTTAAAATTGCTTCAGTGACGTGATTGTCATGGGCAATCTCATGTGTTAAAGATAGAAGTGGTTCTTCTGCACCGCCAGCATTGCTTACTGACAGCAAGCCTGCACACTTCAGTGTTATCATCCATGAGTCACGAGTGCTGGCCAGGGTGGTTGCACTGGATATATTGGATAGCAGTGGAGGGAAGAGCACATCAATGCAGAGAGGCATGCACTGATCATGCAGCTGGAAATATCTACATTGTAAACTTATCTTCCTCTGACCTCATTCTTCAGTGAACAAGCGTTATTGATCATTACATAGGTCCGATAGGAGTG